>JBBBDQ010001848.1:360000-380000 GCA_037127315.1 Ascarosepion bandense
GACATTTCCAAGGCTTTTGACAGGGTTTGGCACTCTGGCCTTCTATGCAAGCTACGTGGTTACGGTATTACCGGACGGTTGCTTGATCTAATCCAATCTTTTTAAAATAACGGCAAAATGAAGGTCGTTCTGAATGGGCGTGCCTCTTCATCCTACAGCACAAATGCCGGTGTCCCACAGGGCTCTATCCTGGGCCCGACGCTCTTCCTTATTTTCATCAATGACCTCCCAGATGAGATCAAGTGCCAAGTAGGCATCTAGGCGGATGACAACACAATTTACTCCCTTATCAGTAAGAAACCCGTCGTGGCGGACAAACATAATCTCGCTGCTGACCTTGAACGGGATCTACACTCTGTGGTGAATTGGGGCAAGAAGTGGCTTGTCCATTTCAATGCGTCTAAGACCAAACTGTTGTCTGTCAATTATCACAGGCAACCTCTTCTGCCTCCCATAAGCATGGACCAAACGACTCTCCCTGAGAGCAATACACTGCGCATCCTCGGCCTTACCCTCTCTTCTGATCTCAAATGGAACATAGAGTCCATAGCTAAATCCACTGCTAGGAAGGTTGGGTCATAGTGTCGGGCCAGGATGGTTTTTCCGCCTGAATCCATCCTGCATATATACAAATCAACCATTCGTCCGTGCATGAAATACTGCTGCCATATATAGTCAGGCGCCGACGCAGTTCATCTCAATGTTCTCGACAGACTCCAAAGGAGAATCAGTAATGCGATAGGTACTGACTTGGCGGCTCGACTACAGCCACTTCCCCACGACGAAATGTGGCCTCCCTTTGTCTGTTCTATAAATACTTTCATGGCTTCTGTTCGAACGAACTTAAGTTACTGGTGCCTCCTCAACAGGTGTTTACTCGTGCAACCAGATTGGCAACTGGGTCCCACCCATTCACAGTTAGGTTAGCCAAATGCAGACGACAATTCTACTCTTGCAGCTTCTTCTCCCGCACTTCCCGCCTGTGGAACTCGCTCCCATATTCTTGCTTTCCTGACGGCTACAACCTCCAGGAATTTAAATGCAATGTCAATACTCATCTATTAATCACTTAACTCTAGTTCTTTCCTCACCCCGTATATCCTTTCCTTTCTCTCCACCTTTGAAACTGTCATCACACCTGCATTCTCATCTTTCTATTGCTCCTTTCTAACTGGTTCGTCTTCCTCTTTACTCTCTTCTAATTAATCTTATTTACTCTTATGTATCCCCATGCACATCGGTGGCATTGCCGCCTTGCTCGGGGTGATACGATTAAAAAAACAAAAAAAAACAACATATAATCAAAGAGCACGCGTAAGAGCGGATGTCAACTTAAATCTAAAGATACATTCAGCAAGTCAGTTAGACTGCTGACCTGTAGATTTGAAAAATTCAACATTTCACCCGATGAGAAGCGCGCATACCACTTCGAAACCCGCATACCACTTCGAAACGCGAAATTTTTTGTGTAGTGATACTATGAATTTATAAACCATTGTAACAATTAGTACAATATAACGCTCTACGTTGTATCGAGCACTCTTTATAAAAGTAAATGCATGAACAGCAGGTAAAAAAAACCTACGAGTTCCACAACATTGTTACACTATATATATATATATATATATATATATATATATATATATATATATATATATATATATTCTTGCGATCGTCAGACAAACTGATTAACTTTTTTAAAAAATTGGCTATATATAGGGCTGCGTATATTGTGGCATTTTTGTGGAAGTAGAAGAAAAAATTGTCGTCGTGACAGACGCACACATATATCCACATTTGTACACCCATGACGTGCGCAAAGACACACACACGCGCGTCCGCCCACCGGGGCTCACACAAACATATATGCGAAGCGTATGGAGCGCGGCATATATATGTATATGTGTGCCGTTGTGCGCGCACATACATGCGCATTCGGTTTGCTTATTCGAATAGTGTAGTGATGTCAACGCGTCGACAGTTGTCGATTTCTCGTACGTACATATTTACTTTTGATGGGTTCTGTGTTAAACTATGATAGGTAAGAATTGCTATTATTTTATTTTAGGCTGTATTTTTATTTTTTATTTTAAAGTCAGTTATTAGTTTTTTGTTTTTTGTTTTTTTGCGCATATTTAAATGGTAGAAATTCTAATTTGCAATGCTTGTTAGTGGCGATATAAATTTTACTGCGGCAGAGAGGAGTAATTTACGTTAATGATGATTGCGGACTAATACGGTGATAGTAATATTTGAGGATAATAACAGTTGTGGTAGCAAATAGTTATTGTAAAGCGGTAGTATTGATTAGTAATGGTAGTGTAATGATAACAATAAATGTAATTATTATGGTGGTAGTTTAGACTAGAGAATAATTGATAGGATTATGATATCAGCGGTTATTTATATTTATATATATATATATATATATATATATATATATATATATATATTCAAGCCTATATAACTGGATTAGACTGGAGGTCATTCATGGTCGAGAGGTCTAAGACGTTGCTATATATATATATATATATATATATATATATATATATATAAGCCTGTTTCGTTGTATCACAGCTCATCAGTGTGGCTAGAACCGCTTGGTTCCAGCCGGGATCGGAACTCGACCAATTTGGCGTCAGTCGGAGTCCCTACTTTCAATACCATATTCCATCTAAAACATCATTATTTTTTCTGAAACAAATTCATTTTGAAAGGACGGAATTCGTAGTATATTTTCCAGTTTCTCATTTGATTAACAGCTATTAAGATGTAATATAAATTTCTATATAAAATCCTATATTGTCGACGTAAAAGATCTAGAAACATCAAGTAATTGTAAAACGCTATTAATGTCGGCTTGATCTTATAAGAATATGAATATTTTTTGTACTAATAATCGTCGGATATAATCTGTATAAGAACCAAATGACTTAACATCGGAATCCATTAAGCTAGCATACAAAAAATAATTCATTAATCGCTTCGTGTGTCTAATTAGCAACACACTCTTCAGTAATTATAATCGAAATATCCTCTCTCTCTCTCTCTCTCTCTCTCTCTTGCTCTTTCTCTCTCTTTTCAGTCTAATATGTTAGTTCAGCACTAATGTCAATAACAAGTAAAAGAAACGTACAATTTTGGATGATGAATATTCAGATAGACATTTACGCGATCAGTAGAGCGAGAAATATTGCGTCAAATTTCTGTTAAATTTGGGTACATAAAGAATTTCAGTTTATTTGAAGATATTCATAAAATGGTCGTCTCAGTGAGCTGCGTTTGAGACGGAGTATCCTAATGTTTGCAAATTGCTTCATTCGATTAATTTACTCATTTTCGTTTGTGAGGCGGCGTAATGTTTTTAAATTCCATTTACACCGCTGAGCTCGTTTTCCGAACATCAATCATAAATTTAAATTGATGCGGTGTGCGTTTCCTATGCCATAAACGTCGTTACCATTCCCTTTTGTTAGATTCTAGTACGTTAATCTGTGGTGACACCGACCGAGCAAAAGCGAGGGACCGGATGTTTGCACTATAACGACCAGAAAGCAAATGTCCAAAACAGGACGGTACGCATCCGGGTTCGCGCAGATGTTCCGGTTGAAAAATAAAAATTGATTAAAAATTAAATCTACAATTCGCGAGCCTACGCGAATTTTATTTATCGACCAATGGGAAGCCCAGAATCAAATACGGATATGAATTCCCAAATGATCACCTGCGATCCAAAAAGTCGAAATAAAAAGCCGATACAGAAAGCATCGCCAGACAGACAGACACACACGACCCAGACTCGAGAGTGAGGAGTGTAATCAGTATCACCTTGACCTAAGTCAAGCGGCTTACTATCCTAGCCTGTCTTACCGCTCTTATCTTATCTTTCCCTGTCTCAAAAGTACTTATTGACCTAAGGAGCAGAGAAAGTTCAAAGACATTCCTCCCGGCCTACGCACCCACAATTTAAGTATCGAATTCTCCTTGTCAGCCTTCTGTTGCCGCTATAAACTGGTGACCCCGACGTTCAGAAGGTTGCTCATTCGGATCACGCCCCACTATAAACTGGAAAAGAATGGATAACGCACTATAAATTCTTTAGGTTTTAGACAACAAGATCATTGATCAGTTCTTATAGACTGGCACGACTGAATTACAACGTCAGTCACTTAAGTGCCATACGCGATACACGCTTTGGGCGATCATGTCTCGAAAGTGAGATGATTGACTGGGCAGAAGATTATCCCGCAGTAGGCTGCCATTGCTTTCTGCGGTAGACTGGTTGCCACCCAAGGCTACAGAGCTCAATCTGTTCTATTATTTGTTTCATACCTCGAGAGAGAAGAGATAGATTATATTGCATTATTATATTAAGTATAATTAGTGGGGGATCAGTTTATTATTTCATAACAATAGAAAACAGATCCCCCACTTTATGCTCAGTAGAAATTTTAATTATGTTTCCAACTATGATATTCAGTCAGTCAGTTAAATGCCATACGTGATACATTCTTGGGCGATCATGTCTCGAAAGAGAGATGACTGACTGGGCAGAAGATTATCCCGCAGTAGGATGCCATTACTTTCTCTTGTAGACTGGTTGTCAACCAAGGCTATAAAACCCAATCTGTTCTATTATTTAACCCATAACTGGAAGGAAGAGACGGATTAAAATTTTTCCCAAGGGTATTTGTGCGTAAGAGAATTCAAGGAATTCAACTGGAATTCGAACTCGGTACCCCGATCTCTCGTTCTGACTCGATATCCGCTGCACCACAACGCACATCCTACTATATCAAATTGACAGAAACCACATCAGTTGAACATTTCCAAAAGCATAGACAACAAAAACGGATATTTTCGGTCTGTGAATGATATTCGGCAGACGTTACCGACGGAAAGTTGTCAACAGCTGTGCTGGCACGAAGTCACAAGTCATCGTGACCGAGGGTTTGTTCATACTGGCGAAGTAATTATATATAATCAAGTTATAATCAAGATGTTCAGATTCCAGACTACATTACGCAAAAAGTTAGGAAGCAAATTTCCAATCTGTTCCGAAAAAGCGTTTTAAAATCTTATAAATGTCAGCAGACATTAGCGATAATTGTTCAGTCTATGAATGTTAAATATTCCTGGTATGGAACAGATTAACAACACCATTACAATTACCAATGGAACCATCATTCTTTCACATAACTATTGAAATATCTGATATTTGAAAAAAACACTTTAAAATGATTTATTCCAACTATTTAATCAGTGGGAAAAATATTACTCTTACCAACAGACACTGTGTTTTAGGGTAGGTTTCGCACTGAAGGTTATAATCGTGCTATGTTGGTTGCTAATCGACTTAACGTACCCAAAATGTTAGAAACTTGGTAATCTTCCACTGAAAGCTGACTCCTTAGTATTCTACTAACTGCCGACTAATATCAACTGCCTAGTAGTTCTACTGAACTCAAATAGAAGTCTCAAGAACTCCTATGAACTTCCCAAGAACTTCCTGTTAACTCTTATTAATATAGGAGGCAGAGTCCATTAACTAAGGAATATGTTTCCCCATAACACACTGATTAAGGAAAGATAGATAAATACTTACTATGAGGAAGAGACATCTGAAGTTTCTGGGGCACGTGATGAGAAAAGAGAGTTTAGGGAATTTAATACTCACAGGACATATACATGGAAAGAGAGACAGGAGAAAGCAGCGCGAAGCATATTTGATGGGGTTGGGTAAATAGATGACTGAGTGGGGTTTGGGAGAGATACCAAGAGGAAAAATGTCAAAACCAATAACGGACAGGGGCAAGTAGAACTCTATGATCCCCAACGTCCTGGAGAGACACTGCACGTGAAAAAGAAGAAAAAGAAGAAGATGAGAATAAATTTAATATCACAAACATCAAGCACCAAAAAAACTAAGTTTATTTCATGTCCCCAAATAGGTAAACTAGAGAAATTCACCTGGATTACTGGAAAGTCATGTGATCACAACATGAGTCAGAAGTGGACAATCTCTATAAAAGCAGCACTGTCCCTAGGAAGCATAAATACAATTACCAAGTATTTAATCTCGGGAAAGCAAGCTCGTCAGCTAGTTTGAATATCTCAAGAACCGACAGTGCGGTCTTTTCACAAGCAATTAAAGGTTGTATTCAGCATTCTTGAAGAGACACACTTTCATGTAGATTATTCATTTTACCACAGGCCATTATTAATTTATGTAATGTTACAGGATGTGCGTTGTGGTGCATTGGATATTGGCCCGACGACAAATTGGGGAGCAGAGTTCGAATTCCAGTTGAATTCACTGCATTCACATACGCACTAATACTCTTGGGAAAAGGTATTAATCTGTCTCTCCCCTCCAGCTATGGATTAAATAACAGGACAGACTGGGTTCTATAGTTATGGCTGGCAACCAGAATACCACAGAAAGTAATGGCAGCCTACTGCGGGATAATCTTCTGTCCAATCAGTCATGTCTCTTTCGAGACATGACCGCCCAAATGTGTATCACGTATGGCGCTTAACTGACTGTATGTTACAGGTTAAATTCGGTTCCTCAAATTAAAATCGGTGTTAAAATAGACAGATTTCAGACTGTAGGCGAGATTAAGTAGAACGTGACGAGATATTTGATAGTAATCACTAAAGTGGATATTTTCTTATTGTTAAAGAGATCTGTCTATATTTCTAGGATGAAGTATTGTAACTATTTAAATTAGTTAGGTTGTTGTTCTTATTCACGACGTTTCGACCACTGAACGCTTCGGCCTTCTTCCGTTGATATTACTTGGAATGCCTAACTGAACTTTTTTAGGCCACGGTAGTAGATTCTTCTGGTTCCACGTGCAATGCATTTGAATATCTGAGACCTCTGAGGTATGGCACGTGGAATTTGAACAATGTACCTCTATGAACCCCCAAGTAATATCAGCTGAAGAAGGCTGGAGGATAAAACGGTCAAAACGATGTGCATATAGGAATAAAGGTGAAGATAACAATCCCCAAAATTGTAAATAGTAAATAGTGTGAAAGAGAAGTGAGCGACCCCAAGGGAAATAGACTGTATATTTAGTAGAAATATCATTGCTAGCCAATTTGGCATGGCTATCTGAATGACAAGTCTACGGCGATATCGTGTTGAATGCACCAGTTCCCGTCCAATCAATGAAGTTATGCAACATCGAGCATGGTCAGTACTTAAATGCTGACCATTTGGGAATACCAGGTGCGTAAACGTAAGGGCCAAGAATGGTCCACCGGTCCTCCAGGTTTGGGGGTTGGCGCAGGGCTAACAACGCTGCCCCGCAAAAAAACAGTTTGTTAAAGAAACAGCAACAAAAAGTTGCTGCCCTATGCTCCATCCAAGAGCACCCAAGAAGACTATGGACATGGAGAAGTCCAGGAGGACAAGCTAAAAAGCAACTTGATTACATTACTATCAAGAAGAGATTCAGAAATGCAGCACTTCACTGCAAAGCCTACCCAAGTGCGGACTGCGGAAGTGACCACCTGCCAGTCGTATGCAAACTAAGGATAAAAAGATTTTAGAGACCTAACACAGCGCTAAAGCTATAATGCAATAAACTCATGAATGACCCGAATCTACAGGAAATTTATCTGGAGAGCGTGAAAATGATACACGAAGGACAAATTAGAAATGGAAGCTTAAAATGGGACGCACTCAGAGCGCCTCTAGTGACATCGACGAATGGCATCAATCCTAAGGAAAAAGCACGCCAGAAGAAAAACGAGTGGATCATGAAGAGATTCTTGGCCTGATGCGAAAAAGACAGAAAACAATGCCAAGATATGGAACTGAATATAAGAGCCTCAGTCAGTCAGTTAAGTGCCATACGTGAAACACGCTTGGGCGATCATGTCTCGAAAGAGACATGACTGACTGGGCAGAAGATTATCCCGCAGTAGCTTGCCATTGCTTTCTGCGGTAGACTGGTTGCCGACCAAAGCTATAGAACCCAATCTGTCCTGTTATTTGACTCATAGCTATAGGGGGAAGAGATGTATTATATTATTAAGTAGTAATTAGTGGGGGGGATCAGTTTATTACTTCATAACAATAGAAAACCGATACCCCACTTTATGCCCAGTACAAACCTTAATCATGATTCCAACTATTATATTCAGTCGGTCAGTTAAATGCCATACGTAATACACGCTTGAGCGATCATGTCTCTTCCGAGACATGACTGACTGGGCAGAATATTATCCTGCAGTAGGTTGCCATTGCTTTCTGCGGTAGACTGGTTGCCAGCCAAGGCTATAGAACCCAATCTGTCCTGTTATTTAACCCATAACTGGAAGGAAGAGACGGATAAATACCTTTCCCAAGGGTATTTGCGCGTAAGTGAATGCAAGGAATTCACCTGGAATTCGAACTCGGCTCTCCGATTTCTTGTTCCGAGCCGATATCCACTGGACTACCACGCACATCCCTAACACAAAGAAATACGTAGCAAATGCAGACAGGCTAAAGAAAGATTGTTGGTTGATTGTTTTGTTTTTATGGCATATCAACTTCGGCGGGTCATTTATTGTTAACTAAATTTTTATTTATTTATGATAATACCTTTTTCTTTCAAGAATTTATTGTTGTTTTTATAGAAGTTTTGTGTCTAGTAATACTTTTTCTTTTCGAGTATCAAGATTCATTGGGATTTGTTTTTAAGGGCAGGGTCTCCAAGTCTTACCCTGTTATTTAACCCATAACTGGAGGGAAGGGACGGATTAATACCTTTCCCAAGGGTACCAATGCTTAAGTGAATGCAGGGTATTCAACTTAAATTCGAACTCGGCTCACCGATTTCTCTTTCCGAAAGGATATCCACTGCACCACAACACACATCCGTCATTATACGCTTACAGCACCTGGTATTCCCAAGCGGTCACCCATCTAAGTACTGACCAGGCTCAATGTTACTTAAATTCGGTGATCGAGCGAGAACCGGTGTATTCAACGTGATATGGCCGTAAGCACGAGCATCCGTCACTAAACGCTAACAACACCTATTATTCCCAAGCGGTCACCCATCTAAGTACTGACCAGGATCAACGTTGCTTAACTTCGGTGATCGAGCGAGAACCGGTGTATTCAACATGATTTGGCCGTAAGCATGCACATCCGTCATTAAACGCTTACAGCACCTGGTATTCCCAAGCGGTCATTCATCTAAGTACTGACCAGGATCAACGTTGCTTAACTTCGGCGATCAAGCGAGAACCAGTGTGTTCAACGTGATATGGCCGTAAGCACGCACATCGGTCACTAAACGCTTACAGCACCTGGTATTCCCAAGCGGTCATCCATCTAAGTACTGACCAGGCTCAACGTTGCTTAACTTCGGTGATCGAGCGAGAACCGGTGTATTCAACATGATTTGGCCGTAAGCCTAAAGAAAGATGGCTCAACTCCAAATGCGCCGAAGTAGAGAAAATGAGCACAAGAAATAATGGAGACATGCACAAAAAAACTAAAAGAACTATGAGGTCAAAGGACATACTCAGCAACAGAATGAATAAAAGTAAAAAATGCCACACTAATAATAGAAAAAAAATTACTTCATAGATGGGACGAGTACATCGGAGGTCCCTTTCAGGACAACAGAGAGCAACCAACAATGCAGAAAACTACAAATGGACCAGAAATATTAAAAACCGAATTGGAATCGGTAATGGCCAAATTGATGAGAAACAAAGCAGCAGAACCAGACGGGATTGTAATAGAGATGTTGATACCCTAGAAAACTTTGGCATCGAGAGACTAACAGAAATAATAAACGAAATCTACAGTAGCGGCAATATACCGGAGGACCTAAGCAGATCAATCGTCATAACCCTACCTAAGAATCCAGCAGCAAAGGAATGTGATCTCCATCGAAAAATCAGTTTAATTAGCTACATAACAAAACTCATCATCTAGATTCTGATGAACAGAGCGTACGGCAGAATCGCCCCAGAGATAGGACAGGAACAATGTGGATTCGTTAAAGATACCGGAACGAGCAGTGCGATATTCATACTCAGAATGCTATCTGAACGAGAAATAAAATGCAGAAGGACATTTATCTGCGCTTTATAGACTAAGCAAAAGCGTTTGACAAAGTACGACACAGGGACTTGATAGAGACGCTCGATAGCCTCGGTATTTTCTGAAAAGACGTTAGGATAATCAAGAATCTATATTGGCAGCAAACCACTTGTGTACGGATAAGAAGTGAACTCAGAAGGTATGCAAAACTAGAAAGGGGTATAAGACAAGGTTTTGATTTCTCACCGGATCATTTCAATCTGTACAGCGAAGCAATTATGAGAGAAATAAAAGCCTTGTCAGGATTCGTCATTGGCGGCCATAATCTCAACAATATCCGATACGCAGATGACACAGTGTTGATAGCAGACACAGAAAGGAAAATGCAGGACCTTCTACAGAAGTTAGCAAAAGAAATTGATTAGAAACGACTGATCATAAAACTCAAGAAAACTGAATGGATAGTCATCAGCAAAAAGAGGAGACCAATATACCAATTGCAAGGTGGAGAATCTAAAATAAAACTAGTAAAAAAATTCAAATACCTGGGAAGTGTTTTGACAGAGGATGGAAAATGCGACACTGACATCCAAAGACGTATTGGCATGACCAAAGACGCATTTCAGAAGCTAGCCTGAGTACTGAAAGACAGGAAAATCTCATTAGAAACAAAGCAAAGAGTGCTAGATTGCTATGTGATATCTGTCCTTCTCTATGGAAGTGGATGCTGGACAATCTCATCAAAGATAAAGGAGAGGCTTGGGGCAGCAGAAATGTAGTTTTACAGAAGGATGCTGAGGATATCATGGATGGATCACGCGTGAAACGATGAGGTGTTGGAAAGGATGCAAACGAGAAGAAAACTGATACTAAATATCAGGAAGAGAAAAATTAGGTTCCTGGGACACGTAATGAGGAAGGAAGGCCTGGAGAACTTATTACTCACAGGTCGGTTAAATGGAAGAAAAGACAGGGGAAAACAGCGCGACACGTACTTGCAAGGTCTGAGCAAATGGTTGACGGAGCGGGGCTTGGAAGAGATAGCAAGAGAAAAATTACTTAGAGCAACAAGAGATGGAGCCAAATGGAAGTCCATGATCACCTACGTCCTGAAGGAACATGGCACATGAAGAAGAAAGGCACTAAATGAGGAGAAATGATCTGAAGATTTTAACAGTCTTAAGGAAAGACAGTGAGAAATTTTAACGAATTTCATTGGGGAGGGGGGTTATAAACGGCAAAAAAAGAAAAAATTATGGAATTAAAAGTTGCTTAAAACAACAAAAGAAATGAACGTGTGGAGAACCATGAACCGTCAAAGAGATATTTCTGTGCTATGCCCTCTCTTTCGAGACTTTACTGACAAGACAGAAGATTTTTCCGCGATAGTTTGCTATGAATTTCTGCGGTAGACCGGTTGCCAACCAAGGCTATAGAACCCAATCTGTCATGCTATTCAGCACATAGCTAGAGGGAGAAGAGATAGATTAATACCTTTTCCAAATGCGTAAATTAATGAAAGAAATTCGAGTGGAATTCGGGCTACCCATTCCGAGCTGATATTTGTTATACCACAACGAACGTCCCGCAACAGATACCCTTGTTAAAATAAAAACAGACGAAGAGAGTGACCTAATCCCACCGATACACATCAATACATTTTCAAAAGTTTTGTTTGCCATTCCTAAGAATTCCGACCACATATAAATTATCGTCATCTTTGCTGTTTCCACCTTGAACGGTCTTTTCTTTTTCTTTTTATTTAACCATTTCACCCCAAACAAGACAGAACTGCCACTGGTGCGCAGGGGGTTACACAAGAGGTGAGTGATGAAAAAGAGGAACAGGTTACAGGGGAGTCAGAGAATGAGTAAAAAAAAGGATGAGAATACAGGTGTGAAGATGGCTGTATGAAAGTGGAGTGGAAAGAAAGAACATGATACAAGGGTTGTCATGGAAAGTATGTGAGTCAAGAAGATAAGAGATGGCAATTGACATTAAGAGGAGAGTGATGAGAAAGATGAACAAGTTAGAGAGAGTGGGTAAGAGAAGGATGAAAACACTGGTGTGAAGAGGGCTGCATGAGAGTAGAGTGGAAAGAAAGAACATCATACAAACGTTGTCAGGGAAAGGATGTGAGTCAAGAAGATAAGGGATGGTAAATGACTCTGCATTTAAATTCTTGGAGATTGTAGCTTTCAGGGAAGCAATTATACAGACGTGAATTCCACAGGCAGGAAGTGCGAGCAAAGAAGCTGATAGAGTAGAAGTTGTGGTTACATTTGATTGGTTTCACTGTAAAAGGGTGGGGTCAAGCTGCTAGTCTAGTGGCTTCAGTAAATTCATGCATAGGGGGCACCAGGGAGCTAAGCTCATCAGCCGTGAAGTATTTGTAAGAGAGACAGAGAGAAGCCACATTACGTCGGTGAGAAAGTGACTTCAGTTGAACTAACAGGTCGAGATCAATTACATTACAGATTCTGCGTTAGTTTCTCTTTTCTTATTCCTGGTGAAAAAATTTGTCTATTGATCTAAAGGATTCTATACGGACACCACACCATGTCTGTGTTCAGGGTGTCTGACCTTCAAGTAGATAGAAAATGATACCCGGTCGTTACGAAGGGAAACATTTATGTTACGCATTATAAAAGTCGCCAGGACTTAACTCAAGCACAAAGTAAGATTTGGCTTGTTGCCACTAAACTTATCGCGCCAGGTCGAGATTTCGGTCAATGGGGGTTAACTCAGAGATCAACTTTTTGAGCTTGTAATTTAACAGGAACACTGTCGGCCTAAGGATATGTCGTTGGGCCTTAAGCCAATTGCCGATTTTGCAATCAATTGTCAGACCAGGTGATCAGAGTAATCACTTTTATATTGTAATCAGACGATTCGACTGTTGAAGTTAGCTGTTTGCCTTGACTTCTCATTAAGTATACATTGAAGATTGGATTTTTAGGCTCATACAAAAATGACACTATTAATCAAGAATTTATCATAATCTAGGAATCTAAACTTATTAATAAATGAAACTTTGTCTGTGTGTGTCTGTGTGTGTTTTTCCGTTACCTATAGACTCCGAAACGGCTGAACCAATTTTCTTGAAAATTTACACAGTTCTACTATAAGCGTCTGCGAGTGTTTTTAGCTAGGTTTTGTGTCGAGGTACCCCCGATAAATCGAAAAATCGGGTTATAGAAGGAGTGGTCCGATTTTAATCAAATTTGATACACTCATAGACAATGACATAAGAAACGATATTCAGAAGTTTCAGTTCTTACAATAGTGCAGAAAATCGATGATATATATATATAAAAGGCAAGATGTTTGTTTGTGTGTCTGTTTATCTGTCTGTATGCCGTTTATACAAATCCACAATTTTTATCCGATTCTCACCAAATTTCACACAAATATTGTTTAGGCTGAGCCTGAGCTCCAGGACCATGGATTAGTTTTAAAGCTTTCGTTCCACCCGAGCAACGCTGGGTTATACTGCTAGTACAGTGATAAATGAATTTATCTAAATTATATTATTCTGTTAAATTAAATAAATGAATTTAACATTGAGTTCTTTTGAGTTCGTCTCTATCGAAATTAATCTGGATTGTATACCAAGTGTGCTACGTTATATATATATATACGCTCTCATGCCCGGATTGAGCACTCTGGAAGAGTGAAAAAAAAGTAGCTAATCTAGCATCTACGCATCGTTCATTCAGTAATTAATTAGAACATTCTCAGTAACTGGCGTGTGCTTACATGGTATATCACACACTAAAAGTCTACCTTCTTCTTCCGAGCGCCGATAGCTCAGAGGTAGAATCGCCTGCTGATGTCAATTCGCTCGGGTTTCAATCCTGGCTAAAAGCAATCGAATGTCTAACCGTACTAATGAGCTGTGAAATAGCGAAACTGATCTGTCTGCGGACGACAAATTTACGCTTTCACACCCTGATTGAGAAACCTGGTAGAATGGTAGACTTTGAAAACACAATAGCTACTCTAGCTTCTACGCATCGTTCATTCAGTAATGAATTAGAACACTCTCAGTTACTGGCGTGTGCTTCTATGGTATATCACACGCTAAAACTCTACATTCTTCTTCCAAGCGCCCATGGCTCAGAGGTATAATCGCCTGCTGATGTCAATTCGGTCGGGTTTCAGTGCTGGCTAAAAGCAATCGAATGCTTAACCGTACTGATTGAGGACATAAATTATATAAAATTATCCAAATGCTTTCCGCTATACTTTTAGTCATTATCGAGGATGTATATTAAATGTCACAGAACGTATGTAGTGTTATGTATGTTTTCAGAGTAGTGTGTATGTTTTATCTTGCAAACATGGTCAGCACGTTATTAATGTGTTCGTTGTTGATATTATTTCGTGGTAGGTTTTGCAATTTTTATTAGTATTGCTTTCTTTTATTTTTTGCCTTTTTTTTGTATGTTGATCAGGTTTCCAACAAGTATGTTACGGGTAGGGTTTGGTAGATATCCGTGTGTGTTTAAATGAGATCGAATTGAACACTGGTCTGAGAGATATAGCGTGAATCTTCGTCTTGATTTCGTAGTCGTGTGGCCGGTATAATTATTTATGAAATTAGGTGGATCTAGAACGCAGTTCTTCAAACGGCATATAAATTCATAAATCATATTTGTTCACTGTAATTTTCATCTTGCAGGTGAATTGTTATATTTGATGATGAGGTTAATTTGAATTTTTGTTTCATAGATAATTAAATTAATTGATTTTTAAGTCAGTGTGTGTCGCGTATCTTCGTCTTATGTTTCGAAGTGAAAATTCCTCTTATTTATAATTGCTTTGCATTTGGTTTTTGTAGAAAATTTTTTGTTATTTTTTCTATTCGTGTGTTTATTGTTGTTATTGATCAAGTTTCAAAGAAAAATCTAATGCGATAGTTAATCAAACAATTTGGAAATCTGTTATTCACAAATGTTTGTTTTAAGATTTTTGAAGAAAAAAAGAGTGAAAAGATGAGTTCTTGTACGGTCTAGTGAGAATATATATATATATATATATATATATATATATATATATATATATATATCGTGTGTGTGTGTGTGTGTGTGTGTGTGTGTGCGTGGAGGGGATGTATTCAGGCAGCATTCAAGCATCAGTCAGTTAAGTGCCATATGTGATATACGCTTGGGCGATCATGTCTCGTCAGAGACATGACTGACTGAGCAGAAGATCATCACCCAGTAGGTTGCCATTACTTTCTGCGGTAGACTGGTAGCCAACCAAGGCTATAGAACCAAATCTGTCCTATTATTTAACCCATAACTGGAGGGGAGAGACGGATTATTACCTTTCCCAAGGGTATTTGTGCGTAAGTGAATGCAAGGAATTCAACTGGAATTCGAAATCAGTTTCCCGATTTGTCATTTCGAGTCGATATCCACTGCACCACAACACACATCCCATTCAAGCATATTTTAATTATTATTATATGTATAGTATGTCTTTTTGTCATAATATTTTCCATTTATCTATATAATTTCTTGATGTTACGATTAAATTCATCAAGAAATATGCTCTAGTTTTTTTTTCCGGCCTAATTAGTTTCAGTCTCTTCCAAGATCATCCTCAGGGTTGAATTACACAGGCAAACTTCTTGCAACTGGACATCGTGATGGTGAATGAAAGAAAACACGCATGAACGTATCCTGTTATATTTATTTTAAAAGATTAAATGTATCCGTTGTAGCTTTTGCAAAACAAACGTCTAAATATAAAAGAGCTGACCAGAAATGAGTATAAATACAAAATGACATTAAATCGACTGCTTACCAGTGATGAAAAGTGGGCTCTGTACGAAACTCCCAAGCGTTCCAGACATTGGTTGTCTCCTCAGGATGCTGTCCCTCACACCGCAAGACCGCCTATGCACCTACGGTAGTGAAGCCGTTCATTATGAACTGCTAACAACGGGCCAAACAGTCACTGGACACTTATACTCGCAGCAATTGAAAGGTGTGCAACAGGCATTGCGCCAGAAGGAGCCAGCCCTGATGTATCGCAAAAGGTGTGCTTTTCCTTCATGACAACAGCAGGCCACATGTCGCGCGAGTGGTCAGGGATACCATACAGCAACTTGGGTGGGAGACTTTATGCCATCCACCTTATTCACCTGACCTTGCACCATCCGATTACCACCTCTTCCACTTCCTGGATAATCATCTTCAAGGGAAATCCTTCATCAATGAAGCAGACTTCCGCAACGCCCTCACGGACTTCACTGCGTCAAAACCCGCCGAGTTCTACCGCAAGGGCATTGAACAGCTGTAGACACGTTGGCAGAAGATGTTGGATGGCAATGGCGATTACTTCAAAGACTATATGTAAGTTGCACATACTGTGAAGCGTTTTCTTTTTTCCTTTTAAAACGGACAGAAATTTTTTGGTTACCTTGTAGATATCAGCTTCGTTTTACCTTTAGCTTTTTCAACTATAAATTAATACAACATGATCTTAATTTTACTCGATGTATTGTTTAGTTTTTGGAAAGTATCTCTCGCTTTTCCAATGCGCCTTTGGGTTTATGTCATACTAGCAGTATAGCCCAGCATTGCCCGAGTGTAATGAAAGCTTTAAAACTAATCCATGGTCCTGGAGCTCAGACTCTTTGGACGTTGGCACGAAAGACGAAAAAGCAATAGTTGTTTCCAGTTAAAGCGAAACCGTAGACTGAAAGAAAAATGAATGGATGTAAGTCAAATTTTGATTTCATGGTATCGATATCAAATAGGTTTTTTTCGTCGTAAACTGAATTTTGAAGGCTAAATAAGTCCTGTGAGTAAATGGTATGATGGCTGAGACTAAAAACTACAATTATACCTACTTAGAGCCAAACCCGAAGCAAAAACTAAAATAAAAGGGCTGAAAGAAATACAGACATACAGGCAGATAAACAGACACATGATATCGATATCAAATTTTCTACATTATTGTAAGAACTGCAACCTTGAAACTTCTGAATATCGTTTCTCATGTCTTTGTTTATGAGTGTATCAAATTTGATTAAAATCAGACCACTCCTTCTATAACCGATTATCGATTTTCGATATTTATCTGGGGTACCTCGACACAAAACCTAGCTAAAAACACTCGCAGACGCTTATAGTAGAACTGCGTAAATTTTCAAGAAAATCGGTTCGGCCGTTTCGGAGTCTATAGGTTACGGACATACACAGACACACACAGAGACAAAGTTCCATTTATAAATAAGTTTAGATTACTGGCGGCTATTACAATATTAATTAGATATTTACGTTTTTGTACTGAGAAATATTTGGTTGTGATGGATCCGTTATCGTATGACTTATCAGCCCTTTGAAGGTTATTTAAAGACATATTTTTAGATTGTAAGAATTTTTTTCATATATGATAATGATTTACTGGTCGATGTCTAAAGAATTAAACCATAGCAGGAGATGGGGGAGAAGAGATGGATTGATATCCACCCCAAGAATATTTGTGCTTAAGGGAATATAACGAACCCGATTGGAAATTGAACTCGGCACTTTGATTACCAATCTCGGGCTCTTATAAGCAACATTACCTGTACATCTAAGCTTAAAACATCTGGTATTTTCAACGATCACCCATATAGTTACTAAACAGGCTGGATACTTTTGATAGAACCTAACATAAAAAAACAATATTTATGAATGGCTAAAGTTATAGACTAAATTAAGATATCCGAAATAGATTTTAATGCAAATGTTTGTATGATTGTAAAAAAAAAAAATTGGGTAACAGTTTAAAAAATAATTTTATTCCGAACAGGATGTGCGTTGTTGTGGTGCAGTGGATATCGGCTCGGAACGAGAAATCGGGGAGACGAGTTCGAATTCCAGTTGACATTCCTTGCATTCACTTACATACAAATACCCTTGGGAAAGGTATTAATCCGTCTCTTCCCTCCAGTTATGGATTAAATCATAGGATAGATTGGGTTCTATAGCCTTGCCAGTTTACCGCAGAAAGCAATGGCAACCTATGCAGGATAATCTTCTGCCCAATCATTCATGTCTAGAAAAGACATGATCGCCCAAACGTGTATCACGTATGGAACTTAAAGAAAAAAAGAATTTCGAACAGGAGGGTTACAAGGAGTGAAAGATAATGAAAATATTTTAGTGAGAAAAAAGCGGACAATAAAAGGACGTATTCCAGTTGGATAGAAGATGGCGATCGACTTTACATATATTTTTGAAGCTTAATACTAACACACAGGAAGATCTCAATAGAAACGAAGAAAAGAGTGCTAGACTGCTACGTGATGTCAGTTCTTCAGTACGGCTGTGAATGCTGGACAATATCATCGAAAATGAGGACAAAACTGGAAGCGGCCGAAATGTGGTTCTACAGAAGGATGCTACGGATATCGTGGACTGAGCATACAAGCAACGACGAAGTGTTAGAAAGAATGGCAACAAAAAGGAAATTGATGCTGAGCATCAGGAAGAGACAACTGAAGTTCCTGGGACATGCAATGAGGAAGGAAAGCCTGGAGAACCTGATACTGACTGGTCAGATAGAAGGAAGGAGAGACAGAGGAAGGCAGCGGATAACATATTTGCAGGGCCTGATCAGGTGGATGACGGAACGGGGGTTGCCAGGAGCAACAGGAGCAAACATACTAAGAGCCACAAGGGATAGGGAGACGTGGAGATCCATGATCGCCTACGTCCTGAAGGGACAGGGCACATAGAAGAAGAAGAAGTTGGCAAGGAAAAAAAATCAAAAGGGCGTTCCATAAGCGAAAAATACGAGAAAATGATTTACAATAGAACATATACTTATGTCTAGTTAGATAAACGGTAAAACGTTGAGAGCTAATGGCTCATCTAGTAGCACATTGAGATTCATGCAGTAGTGACTCTTTAAAAAAATAAGTTCATCCGAGCTGTTGTCATGAAAATATTTGTACGAAAAACAAAAGGAAGTTATGTCACGTCAGTGGAAAAATGACTGCGGTCGAAATGCCAGGTTAGGATCGATTATATTGCAGATCCTTCTTTAAATTTGACACACCCTAATGCATTAGGATGTGCGTTGTGGTGCAGTGGGTATCGGCTCGGAACGAGAAATCAGAGAGTCGAGTTCGAATTCCGGTTTAATTCCTTGCATTCACTTACTCGCAAATACCCCTGGGAAACGCAATGATCCGTCTCTTCCTTCTAGTTATGGGTTAAATAACAGTACAGATTGGTTCTATAGCCTTGGCTGGAAACCAGTCTACCACAGAAATTAATGACAACCCACTGCAGGATAATCTAATGCACAGTCAGTTATATCTCTTTCGAGACATGATCGCCCAAAGCGTGTATCGCGTATGACATTTAACTGACTGACTAAATATAATAGGTGGAATCATAATTAAGGTTTGTACTGGGCGTAAAGTTTGAGATCGTTTTTCTATTGTTATGAAGTAATAAACTGATTCCCCACTAAATACTGCTTAATAATATAATACATCTCTCCCTATCTAGCTATGAGTCAAATAACAGGACAGATTGGATTCTATATTCATGGCTGGAAACCAGTCTACCGCAGAAAGCAATGGCAACCTACTACGGGATAATCTTCTGACCAGTCAGTCATGTCTCTTTCGAGACATGATCGCCCAAAGTGTGTGTCACGTATGGCACTTGACTGACTGACTGACTGACTATTACGTTATAACATTAAAATATGTAGTCCATCTTTTCATATAGGCTTGAAATAGTGCCTCCTCAGCGATATGCCTTACTCGGGATTAGCCTGAAATCAAAATTACGTCAATAAAGTTGCATCCATTAAATAATACAGTCTTATTACGCCTTAATTATTCACCCAACCTTTATCAACCAGATTAAATTTCGTTAACTTTTCAAAACCAATTCCAAGAAAATTTCAAGAATCCTTGTTG
>JBBBDQ010001848.1:385000-510000 GCA_037127315.1 Ascarosepion bandense
TCATTGAAACAGATAGATAGATAGATAGATAGATAGATAGATAGATAGATAGATCATTGAAACAGATAGATAGATAGATAGATAGATAGATAGATAGATAGATAGATAGATAGATAGATAGATCATTGAAACAGATAGATAGATAGATAGATAGATAGATCATTGAAACAGATAGATAGATAGATAGATAGATAGATAGATAGATAGATAGATAGATCATTGAAACAGATAGATAGATAGATAGATAGATAGATAGATAGATAGATAGATCATTGAAACAGATAGATAGATAGATAGATAGATAGATAGATAGATAGATAGATCATTGAAACAGATAGATAGATAGATAGATAGATAGATAGATAGATAGATAGATAGATAGATAATGAATCATTCTTAGATAGATAGATAGATAGATAGATAGATAGATAGATAGATAGATAGATAGATAGATAATGAATGGCTTTAGATAGATAGATAGATAGATAGATAGATAGATAGATAGATAGATAGATAGATAAATGAATGTATTTTAGATAGATAGATAGATAGATAGATAGATAGATAGATAGATAGATAGATAGATAGATAGATAATGAATGGCTTTAGATAAAATAGATAGATAGATAGATAGATAGATAGATAGATAGATAATGAATGGCTTTAGATAGATAGATAGATAGATAGATAGATAGATAGATAGATAGATAGATAGATAATGAACGCTCTTAGATAGATAGATAGATAGATAGATAGATAGATAGATAGATAGATAGATAGATAGATAGATAGATAATGAACGCTCTTAGATAGATAGATAGATAGATAGATAGATAGATAGATAGATAGATAGATAGATAGATAGATAGATAGATAATGAATGGCTATAGATAGATAGATAGATAGATAGATAGATAGATAGATAGATAGATATGAACTGTTGACATAGACAGAAAGATAGATATATAGATAGATAGATAACGTTCTTTTTTCTTGTGGCAACACAATATTATTCATCCCATAGATAGATAAATATAGACTAGTTGAGATAAAAGAAATGAAGAGACTGCTAGATAGATAGATAGATAGATAGATAGATAGATAGATAGATAGATAGATAAAACTCTCTTCTTTTTTGGCAACATAATATTCCTCATCCTATAGGTAAACTGGTATAAACAACTTAAGATAGATGATATAAGGAAACTGCTACTCAGATAGATAGATACCTGGGTAGATAGATACCAGGGTAGATAGACACCTGGGTAGACAGATAATGGTCTTTTGTTTTTTATCTGGGGCAACGCAATAATTCAAAGTATCAATGCCTAGTAGTCATTCACCAAACCATCTGAAACTGCACATGAAAACAATCAATTTGCAAATGAATAAAGTTATCAAACCCAACCACGAAAAAAGTATATTGCACGTATGCCATCTTCTCTACACAAATGTAGGAGGTGTCTACGTTCCAATTTTCCAAAAGTGGAATTTTAGCTTCTTCATACTAAACATGACTTCTTGTTCCTGTCTGAAACGGGTATCAAAGCATGAGCTCTCCATTCCTGGCAATTTACTCATTATAACAATATATGACCACATAGATCGCCATGATCACAGTCTCAGTTCTTACAGCAAGGACGGGTTTCCCTGCGGAAGGAACACGCGCACACACACACACACACACACACACACACACACACACACACACACACACACACACACACAGAGAAAGAGAGAGAAACGAGAACCATAACCTACCGTATATGTGGTTCCGTTTGTCACTTAACCATCTAATCTAAACTTATTTATAAATGGAATTTTGTGTGTGTGTCTCTGTGTGTGTGTCCATTACCTATAGACTCCGAAACGGCTGAACCGATTTTCTTGAAAATTTACACAGTTCTACTATAAGCCTTCTTAACTAGGTTTTGTGTCGAGGTACCCCCGATAAATATCGAAAATCAATAATCGAAAAAATCGGGTTATAGAAGGAGTGGTCCGATTTTAATTAAATTTGATACACTCATAAACATAGACATAAGAAACGATATTCAGAAGTTTCAATGTTGCAGTAGTGCAGAAAATTTGATATCGATACCAGGAAATCAAAATTTGACTTACATCCATTCATTTTTCTTTCAGTCTACGGTTTCGCTTTAACTGGAAACAGCTATTGCTTTTTAGTCTTTCGTGCCAACGTCCAAAGGGTCTGAGTTCCAGGACCATGGATTAGTTTTAAAGCTTTCATTACACCCGAGCAACGCTCGGCTATACTGCTAGTAGTACCTAATTTGTCATTGCTTTATATCGTCTTCAGGATGAAGGATTGGCAATCTTTGATCAAATATCAGAAAGGATGAACAATATCCTCACTGAATTTTCTCAGCTTATTTTTAAATATGTGGTGACTTCAGTGACCCTTAATTCGTATATCTGAACATTAAGGCTAAATCTATATGACCTTTTAATTTAAACAAAAAGTTTAATTTTGGTTAATTTTTAGCAGAACCCTATAGAATATATATTTTGGTTCTTTTCAAACTCAGCCGCCATAAATTTAGTTTCTTAAATTTGTAAATAATTTAAAAATAAATTTAATTCGTGAATTTCGGATTTTCTTTTAGATATCTAAGTAAATTATTTATCATTGCTTTATATCGTCTTCAGGATGAAGGATTAGTAATCTTTAATGAAATATCAGAAAGAATGGACAATACCCACAATGAATTTTTTCAGCTTATTTTTAAATATGTGGTGACTTCAATGTTCACAACAGAATAGTTAGTCCAATTTAACAAAACCGATGATGAAAGAAGATATTGAAGAGACTTCTCAATCGTTTATGATTTGACCTAGATCATTGAAGAATCCACCCAAGTCTCGTCTGCAACGTGACAGTAGGCGGACCACCTCGAACTTTTTCTAATATTCTGCCCTGACGAATGCACAGCAAAAGTTTTCCTCCGCATTGGCACATCTGATCATTCCCTAATCAACATCCAGATTGGCTCTAAATCAATGACTTCACCTTACTTACCGGTCTATAGAGCTGTTTTTTTTTTTTGTTTTTTTTGTTTTTGTTTTTTTTTGTTTGCTATAGGACAGACTTAGGCAGCGTTCACTTATGTATGACGGAAGCTTCTCTCCCAACTTTATTCAAACATCCTGTTTCCGAAAATGCTGCCCTATTCTCCGAATAGGCCTTTACTGAAACAATGTGTTTTATACCCCCACATCAAAATGACCTGTACAGTAAAAATCGCTGAAAACAATTTTAAAGTATAAAGACGAAATCAAATTTCGCAAGTCAGTGGGAAAAATTCTTTACAGACAAGGAAGGCGCCAGAAAAACAACTTAACGTGCGAGTATGGAAAATACCCAACTCCAACCCACACACAGAAACTCTCTAACCTGGTTGGTCACCATTTGACTTATCTATTTATACATGAAACGTCACGAAAAGCAAACGGATCTCGATATGTGAAGTCACAAGTTTATTCGCCTGAAGAGAGTCAACTTTAGACTTGAAACACGTTTAGCGTCACAAATTCCATTATGGACACTTAATGTATCATAAAAAAAGCAATTAATATAAATAATAATAATAATAATAATAATAATAATAATAACAGCAATAAATACACGCTTTAAACAAAACGTTCATGGCTTCTCGCACTTTTTATTCTATACCAATTTCTCTCGTTAGAAAAAAAAACAAACTATTTTTGTTTTGAGTATATATATATATATATAGTCATCGCAGACAAACCGGTTTCGCTGTATCACAGGTCATCAATTCGGTTAGACATCCGATTACTTTTTACCTGGAATTGAAACCCGATCGAATTGGCGTCAGTCGGCGATTCTAACTCGGTAGAAGGAGGCAGTCTTTTAGCGTGTGACATAACATGTATACACACGCCAATAGCTGAGGGTGTTCTAATTCATTACTGAATGAACGATGCGTATATATATATATATATATATATATATATATATAGAGAGAGAGAGAGAGAGAGAGAGAGAGACCGACAGGGAGAGAAAGTGACAGAGAAATAAATTGGCAGGCAGACAAGTGGATGTCTGCATTGCCAATAAATGAAGTGGTTTGTGTTCGAGATCAAGCAAATGAGAGAATTTTGAATGATGTTCTTAAAGAACGCTGGCATTCTTGACTTCAAAGACTGGCGCAGCACAATCGTCTTTTACTAATGTGACCTTACGGCAGCTTAGATAATTACCAGATTGCTTTCAATAGGGTGAGTGCTTGGAAGATATGACAACAGGTGCATCAGTTAGATATTTGCAGACAATTTTATTTATTCATTTATTTATCTATTAATGTTTTGGGTTTGGTGCTAAGTTAATTAATGTCTATAAAAGTAGAAAGAATTTTCCTATGCATTGAAACTCGACCGAGATATTTATTATTATTACAAACGTGATCTAGAATAAAACCATCTGTCTTTGTCCCATCACGGTATTCTTGTAGCAGATAAGAAATGAATTAACTCAAATCAACTTAAATCAACCTTGTTTTTCACTCATACAAAAAATCACAATAATGTGTGAAATCCTGGTTTTTCCCAAATAGAAAAACGATTGACCAACTGCTTAACGAAAAAGTCAAAACCAGATTTCGCAAGTAGGTGTTAAAATGATTTTTGACCAATGGGAGCGACTTGCAAAACTTGAGGACTTCGCGAGCAAGTGTGAAAATCTGAATACTATAAAAGGCCCCGGTCAGCGTCAATCACAGTCACAGATGGGAGCCGCGAGACGAAACATCTAAAATGTAACTTCAACTTCAAGAGACTTGGACATTGTCCTCTTTCTCTTTCTCCTTATATCTTTCAACGATTATTACCATGAACATTTTGTACAAACTTTTGATATCCTTAACTTTCTCAATGAACATTAATTTCTACGAATTCTTGTAATTCCTTCCTTTTAATAAATTACTATTTTAACATAAAAATGTATATTTTATTCTACACTATTCCATCTTGCCGACAACCAACCTTCTGATAATAATTCTGATGATAGTTCAGTGATAAAACTCGTAATCTGTAAGGAGTTCGGTCATGTCTGACACAAGGCCGAATCAAAGAAACATTAACTAGCTCCCTTAGCTACATTCTCCTCTTTTACCTCATGCACTTATTCTTGTGTTTATTTCGTCATCATCATAGTCATTATCATCATCATCAGTCCCATGTCTGAGTGTGGTCTTAGGGTCACTGCTCATTCATAGGGTGTCTTAAGCAGCTAACGCTTGTGGACTCCACGTTCCCCCAGTCCTCCAAACCGGACGTCCACGTCACGAAAAAAATGATAACTGATTCGATAAAAAAAAAACATCCCCGACTGGTCGTTGACTTAAGTTTATAATGCCTTCCGCCCAGAGATGACATGCCATCACCGCACTGGCTGCATCCTTAGTCATAGGGCACAGTCAATCAGGTTGTACGAGATTGCCGTTGATCCGACGAGAAGGTTCATCCGCCCTTTCACGGTTGTTGCTCTAAATACTGCCGGGTGCCTGCTCACTTCATAAGAAAAACCGAGGAGGTGGGGTCAGAACTGGTTCAATTACTGATACGCGTCAGGTAATACTGCGTTACATTGGTACCAGTAGCACTCGTAAAGGAATCTGAAATAAATTGTTCGTTCTACTTTTAAAATAAATAAACTCCTCTTTTGGGGCCGCCATCAGCTGTCTCGTTTTAATTTTATTGAGCTCGTCTATGGTATTTT
Organism: Ascarosepion bandense; assembly: GCA_037127315.1. Classification (NCBI taxonomy): domain Eukaryota; kingdom Metazoa; phylum Mollusca; class Cephalopoda; order Sepiida; family Sepiidae; genus Ascarosepion; species Ascarosepion bandense. The sequence continues at coordinate 390,762 of JBBBDQ010001848.1, forward strand.
TAATGTGAATTTAATTTTTTGAAAAGCTAACGATTCTTTATGGGGAATCAAACTAGGACTTCTACTTTTAAAACAAATAAACTCCTCTTTTGGAGCGGTCATCAGCTGCCTTGTTTTAATTTTATTGAGCTTGTCTATGGTATTTTTAATGTGAATTTAATTTTTTGAAAAGCTAACGGTTCTTTATGGGGAATCAAACTAGGACTTCAACTTTTAAAACAAATAAACTCCTCTTTTGGGGCGGCCATCAGCTGCCTTGTTTTAATTTTATTGAGCTTGTCTATGGTATTTTTAATGTGAATTTAATTTTTGAAAAGCTAACGGTTTTATGGGGAATCAAACTAGGACTTCTACATTTAAAACAAATAAACTCATATTTTGGGGCGGCTATCAGCTGCCTTGTTTTAATTTTATTGAGCTCGGCGGTAAGGGCATTGGTGTGCAGGGCGCTACGTAAGAGTGAAAAGATTGGTAAAGAGAAAGCCGGATACCACGTCCTAAACAGGGAACAAGTGATGAGTCTCTACACCTGTTCAATAGACGTGGGTGGAGTGTGAACCGGGCGATAGTTCAGTCTATCTACTCCAATTGAAAAAAAATAAACTAAAAAGAAAATGAAAAGATTGGAAAAGAGAAAGCCGGAAACCACATCCTAAACAGGGAACAAGTGATGAGCCTCTACACCTGTTCAATAGACATGGGTGGAGTGTGAACCGGGTGATAGTTCAGTCTATCTACTCCAATTGAAAAAAAATAAACTAAAAAGAAAATGAAAAGAGAAAGCCGGAAACCACATCCTAAACAGGGAACAAGGGATAAGTCTCTACACCTGTTCAATAGACGTGGGTGGAGTGTGAACCGAAAGACACATTCAACCTAATCGGGTTGAGCTGGCTTCCTCCTCGATGGAGGAAGTCTCATTAGGATTTGTTTAAGTGCAGGGTCCCAAATCCTACCCTGTAATTTAACCCATAACTGTAGGGAAGAGACGGATTAATACCTTTCCCAAGGGGACCAGCGCGTAAGTGAATGCAGTACATTCAACTGGAATTCGAACTCGGCTAGCCGATTTCTCTTTCCGAGCCGATATCCACTGCACCACAACACACATCCGTCAATAAACGCTTACAGCACCTGGTATTCCCAAGCGGCCACCCATCTAGGTACTGACCAGGCTCAACGTTACTTAACTTCGGTGATCGAACGAAAACCGGTGTATTCAACGTGATATGGCCGTACGTTCTATAGAAAGATGCTGTGGGTATCATACATCGAGCATGTGAGCAATAATGGGGTTTTGAAAAGGATAGAACTGAAAAGTAAATTAATACTGAGCACCAGGAAGAGACAGCTGAACTTCTTAGGACAGGTGATGAGAAAGAAGGGTTTTGAGAATCTGATACTCATAGGTCAGATATAGGGAAAGAGAGACAGAGGAAAGCAGCTGCTAATATATTTGAAGAGCCCGAGCAGGTGGATGGCAGAGCGGCGTTCATGTGGGGTAACAGGAGAAAGCGTGCTAGGAGCTACCAGAGATAGGGGGACGTGGAAGGCCATGATTGCCTACGTCATAAAGGGACATGGTATATAGAAAAAGAATAACGGATAGAAAATCAGCGGCGTTTTATTGCTGACTTGGTACGTGAGAGTAAGACTTTCTTTGGTTAGATGCCACATTACAGCAAAGGCCGCGCAACTGGTTCTTCAAATATTTAAAATAGTTGGCTACTTTCCAGACGGAGAGGCATAAGCATATTTAAAGAAATATACAAAAAAAAATTCCAGAGCTCCGAGAAATGACTTAATGATTATTCCCCTGGAGAGAGGTATGTACCGTAAAAATTGCCCTCAATAGAAACGTTTAAGAGGGACGTCAGCCTTGCATATAACGGAAAATATTCACAGGAAAAGAAGGCGGTAATGAGAATCACAGATAAAATATCCAAGTCTGGTAAAAGATTATATCAGTGAGCGATCCTGCCACTTTTCGTGGCAGAAACTCTGGCAAATACTGGATATCATAAAATTTAATTCTGCGAATTTAAACCGTAACTATTATTTTTAAATACATTTTTTTTAGTTTAAAATTAAATTAATTTAAAAATCTCTAATTATTTCTTTCTCTCTGCTATTTACATAATTCCTTTTTCGATCTTTCTTTTACAACAAGCAAATGCTAAAATGTAACTGCATTCTCCGTAATTTTCTTCATGTGCCGTGTCCCTTCAGGACGTAAGTGATCATGGACTTCAATTTGTCCCTGTCTCTTTTCACTCTAAATATATTTCTTTTTGGTATATTCCCAAACGCCATCCATTTGCTCAAGCCTATCAAGTATGTCTCGAACTGCTTTCCCCTGTCTCTTTTTCCTTCTATCAGTCCTATGAGTATTAGATTCTCCAGTTCTTCTTTCCTCATTAAAAAACATGACGGACTTTTTCTACTCTAATTGTTAAACATAGACGAGTCCATTCATTATGAGTACATCGTCTGCTCATTTGAACTACAGTCGAGGCACTTTATTTATGGTCGAGTTTTGCTTAAACCAACATAATCGACAATCCTTGGGTTTTATAAGCAATCAAGTAAGAAAGACTTAAATAAAGTAAAAATGAAAGCAATTGCAAAAAAAAAAAGAAAGACAGAAAGAAAAAAGAAAGAACGAAATAAAGAAAGAAAGAAAAAGACTTAAATGAAGTAAAAATGAAGGCAATTGCATAAGAAAGAAAGAAACAACGAAGGAATTAATGATAGCATGTAAACAAGAAAGACAAAATAAATAATGAGATTAAGTAAAAAAGAACGCAAAAAAGAAAGAAAGAAAAAAAGAAAGAAAGAGGGGAAGAAAAAGGATAGAAAGAAAGGAAGAAAAAAAGATTGAACGCGCAACCAATGTGTGAAAGCAAGTAATTAAGAAAGAAAGAAAGAAAGAAAGAAAGAAAGAAAGAAAGAAAGAGAAAAAGAAAGCAAGACGAATAGTAAATGAATAGGAGAGAAGAAAAGATTGAAACCACGAAAGTAAGCAAGAAACAGTTAAAGCAAGTAAATAAGATAGATAGATAGATAGATAGATAGATAGATAATGAATCGTTCAAGATAGATAGATAGATAGATAGATAGATAGATAATGAATCGTTCAAGATAGATAGATAGATAGATAATGAAATGGCCAAGATAGATAGATAGATAGATAGATAGATAGATAGATAGATAATGAACAGACCGAGATAGATAGATATGAATAAATTAGGATAGATAGATAGATAGATAGATAGATAGATAGATAGATAGATAGATAGATAGATAGATAGTAAAGAAAAAAAATAATCATAATAAAGAAGGAAAAAAAGAAAGAAAGTACATGAATAGGAAAGTAGGAAAGACTGAAAGCGCCACACACAGTTAAGAGTGAAAGCAAGTAAATAACACAGAAAGAAAGATAGAATGAAAGTAAGAAGAAAAGAAGAAAGAAAGAAAGAAAGAAAGAAAGCGCGCAACAAAGCAAGAAAACCAAAAAGCGTGATTGAAATAAAGAAGAAAAAGCAGGAGATGAAAAGTATGAAAAGGCGGGATAAAAGAAAAAATAAAGTCAAGAGATAAAACAGTCGAGCGAAAAGCAAAGAGAAAATAATGAAAAGAGAGAAAAAGGCGCGTCTGCAATAATTTACACCGGTGCAGACATTTTTTTTCCAAGTTGCACAAGCAGAAACTCCTAGTCAAAGTCTCATCTCATCTGTTTGTCATCATCGACCAAAGAAAGCGGCCCTCACCCAGCCGACCGCACCCAATGAAAACAGAGAAACTCATACAAAATTATAATAGCTGTCCCTTAATAGAAAGAATGTGTTGAATTTGGTGACGAAAGCAGTAATGGCAAAGGCGGGGCGGAGGCGACAGTTAAAAAGGCTAAAGATGAAAAAGAAAGAAAGAAATAAAGAACGGAAGGAAGGAAGGAAAGAAGGAAGGAAAGGAGGGAAGGAAAGAAGTAACAGTCGGAAAGAAAGCATGTGTAAATAAAATATCGTATAGAAAAAAAAGGAAAACTAAGAGAAAGCAAAAAAAAAAAACAAGATGGCGTAGAAAAGAAAATTAAGAGAATTAAACGAACAACGAAGGAAATAAAGAATGAGAAATAAGAAATAAAGTAAGATTGAATATGACGAAGAAAAATGAAAGAAGTGTAAATTAGAGATGAAGAAAGAAAGAAGGAGAGGATGAAAAAAAGAAAGAAATGACGGTCGAGAAGGAATCATTTGTAAATAAAGAAAATAACGAATAGAGAAAAGGAAAGGCAAGGTAACTAAGAGAAAGAAAAAAGAAGAAGGCTTAAAAATAAAATAAGGAGAAACAAAGGACAAAAAGAAAGAAAAGAGAGAAAAAAGAAGTAAAATTGAATATGATAGAGATAAAAGAAATAGAAAGAAAGAAAGAATGAATCAAGGAGAAAGTAAAAGAGAATGATAAAGAATATATAATGGATTTAAAGCTAACGAAGAGACCTAAAAGAAGAGGGTGTGATGACGTCAAACGAAGGAAAAAATGGAGGATAGGAAGGAGAGAACATTTCGACTTCTGTAAGAATTGTATATTTGAGAATTACCTCAGTCACCAAGGGCAAAATAAAAAATAAAAAAACTGAACATATTAAAATATCATTAAGGCTATATTGTTCTAGAATGTGCATTATTACAACTTTATCCTTATTTATAAAGTATGTAATAGAATAGGTTTTAAATAGTGTTGGGACGCCCGCGCCTATTCGGCTATAATGGACTATTCCATTACTATGTAAAGTAATGGTGGTATCTACGTAGGAGAGTGTGTCGAGCAGCTTTATAATATTGTACATTATCTTGTACATTTATTTTATATTGTATATAAATACATTTTTATTGTCATGGGTTAATTTCCCCCACTTTTTAGGTGTCCCTTGTAAGGTTCTGGCATTGTGGTGTACGAAGGATTGGGAGTAGATGGATGGGTTTTTGTGGTGATTGTGCAAATTGTAACGAGTGAATGGGTCGTGATAGTGTTTAGCTAGGTATAGGATAGTTAAGCGAGAACCAACCTCTCCCCCTCCCCTTTTAGGCCTTGTGCCATAATTTTTTGTATTTTATGCAAAAAATAAATACAGTGTGCCGAGCAGCTTTGAGCAAATTGTAACGAATGAATGGGTCGTGATAGTGTTTAGCTAGGTATAGGATAGTTAAGCGAGAACCAACCTCTCACCATCCCCTTTTAGACCTTGTGCCATAATTTTGTATATATTACAAAATAAATAGAGTGTGCCGAGCAGCCGATCGACAAGTCAGTCGTAGACTTCCGGTGACGACCCGGAAGTACCCATTGCTCATACTACGTCATACGACGGTTGAGACGATTAACCTTTATTCTTGTATTGGATACTAATAACCTTTGTAAATACTATTTTCACGGAATACAACAATTAACCTATTCCTGTTGTTGAGTTATTTATTCTTATTCACGACATAACAGCGGCGACGAAGATTGTCGACATAACAAATAGTGAGAGAAGAATACGGTATTAATTAATGATTGCCCTCCAGCTGATAATAACTAGCAAGAACTTTGTACTCTGATGGTTAAATATTAAATATTGATCTAATACAATTAGGAAGTGATTGTCTTGTGATTGTTGATATATTTTGTCAATAGAACCTTCCCCTTTGCATTAAATAGAAATGTTCCATTCACGTTTAATTAAATCGGAAACCATTTAAATTTTGGATCCTATCAACCACAATGCCCCTTCTTTATTAACATATACGATAAACTACATCCGGAAGCAAGTCTTCTGATCTAGAGGTTTTGAAGAACATGAGACCATATCTTAATAACGGTTGATCCCAGCTCTACCTTGACCCCAGCTATGGTCATATAGTTAACCCCCAAAAGGGTTTCAGAGCTCATTGAAGAAGAAGTATGAAGGCGGGAAAGCTCTTTAGAACAACTGCCATGAAAATATTGAGATAAAAATGCAAGGACGACACGAAACGCCAATGGAGATGTGAGTTAAGCCCAAATGCCAGCTCAGGATCTATAGCATTGCAGATTCAGCATTTGGATTTTATCAAGAATCTCGAGATATACACTACCGGCTATAATTATTAGGCCACCCCAGTTTTTAAAAATTATGTATTTCATACTATTTTTAGTATTTATTGCCAAGTGAATAATTGTAAATGAAAATATAATGTTTCTTTGCTTAATACAAATATATAACATGTGCATCAAATGAATTTATATTTAATAATTACCGATACTGCAGTTTCATCAATGAAAGAATGAAGAAAATCTAGGGTGATTCGGACGAGTTCATCTTTGCTTTCTTGCTTTGTAAAATTTTACAAAGTAATAATAACAAAAGAACCATTCTGTTTTCATTTAGAATTATCCACTTGGCAATAAATACTAAAAATATTTATTTATTTATTTTAAAAAACTGCGATGACCTAATAATTATGGCTGGTATTGTATATCAAGAGCATCTTACTACATGTATTAGCAAAATTCAATGCACAAACGAATCGTAGATTTATAAACGGATTCCAGTGAGAAAATCGTCTGGCACAGTCATTCAGTAAGGACCATACGTGATAAACGCTTGGGCGATCATGTCTCGAAAGCGACATAACTGACTGGGCAGTTAGGTTGACATTACATTCTGCGGTAGACTGGTTCCCGACAAGGCTATAGAACCCAATCTGTCTTGTTATTTAACCCATAACTGGAGGAAAGAGACGGATTAATACCTTTCCCAAGGGTATTTGCGCATAAGTGAATGCAAGGAATTTAACTAGAATTCGAACTCGGCTCCCCGATTTCTCGTTGCAAGCCAATATCCACTGCACCAGAGAACTAACTTGCCTGGAAGAAGAAGAATCTTCTGGGCAAGGTAGTAAAATCATGTTGGAGGAAGGCGTGAGACCGCGAAGTCGATAATAGTTCACTAGTATAGATGAGCAAGCGATCTCTTGCCCCACTTAACAACAGATTGTAAGACTTTTTAGAGACCAACCGGTAGTTCTACTTACCAGACCAGTCGAGCATACAATTACGACTGCAATAAATTATGTAAAAATAGTTAGTTACTCTTTTAGCATATGCGTGTTTGAGTACATTTCAAATGAGTAGAACCAAGGTTTTCCTGGAGAGTCCCTTCTCTCTACTGGTTAATATGTTGTTGAGATATATAGAAAGGTCGTTTTTCTGTATAATGATCCTAGTAATTTGGGCTGAATTACTTATACTATGAACTCTACACATCACATATAAATATATACAGACGCAGAAATAATATCAGTTCGCGTCATATCAACCATCGTTAGTGGTCTGGCGTCGGCAAAAATCAGAGGACCCGGCGACTCACTGCTCATAGAACCGCCTCTTTCTCCAAGAAACAAAGCAATACTAATGTAATAAGGAAGAGGGTAAAGAGGAGAATCCGTGTCACCAAAGTAACAGACTCGGACCATACCTACCGCTGTAGCTGTTGTGAAAAATTTGTCTTTACTGCGTTGGAATGTTTGGGCATAAGTTGGCCTGCAGTAGACATTGAATTATATATATATATAAAAGGAAAAAAGGAAGGAAAAGAAACAAGGGAAAAGGGTAGGATGAAGAAGGAAAAAAGAAAAAAAAAGAGAAAAAGTTGGTTAGTATGTATTCTTTGTGGCCAAATCCCAAAATGCTTAGTCAAAGGAAACACACATGTAAATTTTATATCTTCCCACATACATACACAGCAAATCAAAAGTTTTTGTCATTTAAATGTAAATCATCTGCACAACCAATATCAACATTGCCTGATGATGAGAATATATCTCGAAACATAGAAATCTTCGTGTCGCAATGTACAATTAATTCATAACTATATAATTATATTAAACTCTATAATACTTATTATAGTAAGCACTGTCCATAATAAAATAAATGCCAGGGAACTCAAATAATAAAACCTTGAACCCTCTTCACCTGGAATTATATATATATATTTTTTCGGGTTCGAATTGGCTGATTCAAACGGTAGATAAATTAGATCTGAACTCATCAGAGAAAACGTTGCGAGGACTAACATGACTAATGTACTCTAATCGGTTATTTTTCCAGTATCTCGAAAGATGATAGATTAAAGAGAACTCAGGGAAGACAGTGAAAAAAGTTGTATGTTGTAGAACCCAAAATATAAATGTAAGCAAAATGGCGTGGCGATGAACAAATCTGCTCATACAGGCACTTATTCGAAACAAAAAAAAATTCCTTTACAAATCTGTTTTTAGTTCCCAGAAAGAAATCACGATATGTATCAGTTTCTAATTTAGTTTTCAGGCAGATGACACTAACATTTACACCTGTCCTAGTCAGTCGGTTAAGTGCCATACGTGATACACGCTTTGGGCGATCATGTCTCGAAAGAGACATGACTAACTGGGCAGAAGATTTTGTCGCAGTAGGTTGCCATTGCTTTCTGTGGTAGAGTGGTTGTCAGCCAAGTCTATAGAACCCAATGTGTCCTGTTATTTGACTCATAGCTAAAGGGGGAAGAAATGTATTATATTATTAAGTAGTACTCAGTGGGGGATTTGTTTATTACTTCATAACAATAGAAAACCGGTCCCCCACTTTATTCCCAGTAGAAGCCTTAATCATGATTAAAACTGTTATATTCAGTCGTCAGTTAAATGCCATACGTGATACACGCTTTGGGCGATCATATCTCGAAAGAGACATAACTGACTAGGCAGATGATTTTCTTGAACTAGGTTGCCATCGCTTTCTGTGGTAGACTGGTTGCCAGCCAAGGCTATGGAACCCAATCAACCTTATTATTTAATCCATAACTGGAGGGAAGAGACGGATTAATACTTTTTCCAAGGATATTTGTGCGTAAGTGAATGTAAAGAATTCAACTGGAATTCGAACTCGGCACCCATATTTGTCATTCCAAGCCGATATCAATTTCACCACAACGCACATCTTAGTAGCAAGTACAAATAACCAAAAAATAAATCAGGTAACTGCCCTTGAAAAAAGACATTCAATCAGTGGTTATCGTGGGCATGAAATAAATTAAAATGCCTCTCTCACAAACACACACACACACACACACACACAAAAAAAAAAAAAAAAAAAGATATTGTTTTATTTGATTATCACAGAGATCATTTTCTATCTACCATCAAGATGGCTGGTGCTGAAAGCCAGGACAGCCATTTCATTACTACAAAGAAAATTTCTCTCTAAAATGAAGATGGCTTATTTTGTAGCTAAGATGAGAAATTTAATTCGGGGTTCTTGACAAAATCCAACGAAGAATCTGTAATGTGATCGATCCCGACTTGCCAGCTCGGCCGCAGACGCTCTCTCACCTGCGTGCTGTGGCTTCCCTGTGCCTCTTCCATAAATACTTTCACGGCTTCTGCTCCAATGAACATAGAATACTGCCCCTAGGTATGAATTTCCACGGGCTACTAGACTAGCAACTAGGTCCCACTCTTTTACAATGGAATCGATAAAATGTAACCGCAATTTCTACTCTACAGCTTCTTTTTATGCAATTCCCACCTGTGGAATTCCCTTCCATATACTTACTTCCCTGACAGCTACAATCTCCAGGAATTTAAATGTCAGGTCAATAGGCATCTCCTATCACACTAATTCGCATCCATTCTCACAAGCTCTTTTCTCCATCTACTCCACCCAAATCCTCGGTATCCTCATCCGTCTATTACCCTCCTCCTGACATTTCTTATACCTAACCCCTCTTTCTCATTATTTTCCCTGATGTAACCCCCTGTGCAACAGTGGCAGTAGAATGCCTTGCTTGGGGTGAGATGATTAAAAAACTAATAATAATATGATCTGTCTATCAGTAGGGTAATTTCATTATCAAAGTGAACCTTTTCTGTAACAATCAAGATGACTGATCTTGAATTCTAGGAGAGCAAATTCATCACCACATTTTTTTATCTCTACAGTCAATGTGTCTTATACTGAAAACCAGTAGAGTAATTTCATTACCACAGACAATTTTTTTCTGTTTACTATAAAATAAATGTTTGTTGCTGAACACCAGGAGAGTAATTTCTTTACCACAGAGTACCTTGATATTTAGTCTACGACTATATCGTGTTGAATACACCGGTTCCCGTCCAATCACCGAAGTTAAATAACATCGAGCCTGGTCAGTACTTAAATGGGTGACCATTTGGGAATATCAAGTGCTGTAAACGTAAGGACCAAGAACAGTCCACCGGTCCTCCGGGGTTAGATGCAGGGCTAACAACCCTGCCCCATAAAAAAAAACAGTTTTGTTACAGAAACAGGAACAAATAAAAAGTTGCTGCCCTATGCACCATCTGGGTGTGATAGATAAATGATGATGATGACCTTTCTATTTAACATCAAGATGGCAGAAGCTGACCACCAGGAGAGATATTTTCTTTTACCACAGAGAAGCTTTTCTCTACCATCAAGATGGCTGATGTTTTAAACCAAAAAAGTAAATTCATTACCAGATAATATTTTCTGGCTGCCATCAAGATTGCTGATGACGAAACACAGGTAAGAAATTTAGTTACTATAGCGAATATTTTATCTCTGTCATTAAGATAGCTGATGATGAAACCAGGAAAGAAATTTCATTACCACAGATAACTTTACCCCTCTACCATCAGGATGGCAGATGCTCTACCACAGGAGATCAATTCAATTACTACAGAGAACCTTTTTTCTTTATTATCAAGATGGCTAATGCTATAACACAGGGGAGCAATTCCTTAATCACAGAGAACATTTTCTCTCAATCATCAAGATGTCTAATGTTGCACTCTACAAGAGGAATTTTATTACTACTGGGAACCGTTTTTCTCTGCCATCAGTATGACTGGTGTTAAATCCCATAAGAACAATTTACGAGGGTCATTCAATAAATAAGGTGAATTTTTCGGTGTAAGGGCTTCTACGAGGGTCATTCAATAAATAAGGTGAATTTTTCGGTATAAGGACATCTACGAGGGTCATTCAATAAATAAGGTGAATTTTTCGGTGTAAGTACATCTACGAGGGTCATTCAATAAATAAGGTGAATTTTTCGGTGTAAGGGCTTCTACGAGGGTCATTCAATAAATGAGTTGAATTTTTCTGGATAAGGATTTCTACGATAGTCATTCAATAAATAAGGTGAATTTTTCTAAGGTGATTTTTTCTAATACAGACGGAAGTTTACGTTGATATATTTTTACTTTTATTTTTCAACGTAGTTTCCCAGCAGTGTCACACACTTTCCCCATCTGTAAAAAAGCTTCCGTATTCCCTCAGCGTAAAAATCTTTGAACTGGTGTCTCAGCCAATCACACACAGCACTTTTGATTTCATCGTCACTTTCAAACTTCTTTAAACAATTTAGCCCACTTGTAGATATGTTTTGGCTGAAACATGTAGCACCATACACGGTTGACATTCTCCTATGAATTTCAACTGGTTTTCACTCTTCAGAAACCAAAACATGATAACTGACCTCTGTTCAATCCTCGAGCATGCTTCTTGGTCGGCCATCTTTGTTAATCTCTAAAACTCTCACAGTTATTTTTCAATCTGCAAAAAATTAAATCCATTTTGAAAAAGAAGCAAAAGAAAAAAATTAAAAAAGAGTAAGCTTCTATCTCTATTAGAAGTCTTTATAGCGAAAAATTCACCTTATTTATTGAATGACCCTCGTAGAATCCCTTACACCGAAAAATTCACCTTATTTATTGAATGACCCTCGTAGAAGCCCTTACACCGAAAAATTCACCTTATTTATTGAATGACCCTCGTAGAATCCCTTACACCGAAAAATTCACCTTATTTATTGAATGACCCTCGTAGAAGTCCTTATACCGAAAAATTCACCTTATTTATTGAATGACCCTCGTAGAATCCCTTACACCGAAAAATTCACCTTATTTATTGAATGACCCTCGTAGAATCCCTTACACCGAAAAATTCACCTTATTTATTGAATGACCCTCGTAGAAGCCCTTACACCGAAAAATTCACCTTATTTATTGAATGACTATCGTAGAAGCCCTTACACCGAAAAATTCACCTTATTTATTGAATAACCCTCGTAGAAGTCCTTATACCAAAAAATTCACCTTTTTTATTGAATGACCCTTGTTGAAGTCCTTATATCGAAAACTTCAACTTATTTATTGAATGACAATCGTAAAAGTCCTTTTACCGAAAAATTCACATTATTTATGGAATGACCCTCGGAATGACCACAGAGAACCTATTCTGTTTACCATCCTTCTGGCAGATGCTATTCCCAAGAGAGCAATTTCTCAACCACAGGAAACTAATGTGTCTACCACCAGGATGGCTGATGCCGAAAACCAGCAGACAAATTTTTATTTCCTCTCTGCTATTAAGGTGTCTGATTCTGAAATTAAGAGAGCAATTTAATTACCACTTTAAACCTTTTCTATCTACCATCAAGGTAGCTAGTGCTGAACTACAGGTCATAAATATTATTACAACAGAGAAACTTTTCTTCTAACCATCACGTTGGCTGATTCTGAACTCCACGATAACACTTTCATAACCACAGAAACCTATTCTGTCTACCATTGTAATGGTAGGTGCTCTACACCAGAACAACTATTTCATTACATCATAAAAGCATTTCTCTCTTCTATCAAGATGGTGGATGCTGGACACCAGATCATTTTTTACTACAGAGAACCTATTCGAGAGATGCCAGTGAGATGAATTATACTGAACCCTACAAGAGCAAATTCATTGCCACAAATAACTTTTTTCTCTTCCCTTAAATGGCTGATTCAGGATCCAAGTAAAGAAAATTCATTAGCGCAAAAGACCTTTAATGTCCCCCATCACGATAGCTGCTGTTGAGACCAAAAGAGCAATTTTATTACCACAGAATTTTTTTTCTCTCTCTTTACCATTAAGATAAATGTTGCTGCACTCTAGGATAGCAATTTAATTACGACATAGTACCTTTTTTGTATAATCATATAGCACTAAGCAAGGCATTTTATTGCCACTGTTTTGCATGGGGTTACACAGAAGGAAAGTTATGAGAAAGAGTGACTAGTTATAGGGGGTGTCAGGAAGTGGGTAAGAGAAGGATGAGAATACTGAGGAGAGTGGAGTGGACGGAGAAAAAAGCACGAGAGAGAGGATGAGAGTTAATAAGATAGGAGAGGACTATTGACTTTACATTTAAATGCTTGGAGATTATAGATGTCAGGAAAGCAAGTAAACGGAGGGAAATTCCACAGGCGGGAAGTACGAGAAAAGAAGCTGGTGGAGTAAAATTTGCGTTTAAAACCCTAAACCTAACCCTAACCCTAACCCTGGTTTCACAGTAAAAGGGTGGGACCTAGTTGCTAATCTTGTGGCTTGAGTAAATTCATATAAAAGGGGCACCAGTGAGCTAAGTTCATCGGAGCAGAAGCCGTGAAAGTATTTGTAGAAGACACACAGGGAAGGCACATTGCGCCGGTGAGAAAGTGACTGTATCCCAGCTGCCAAGTCGCGATCGATCACCTTACAGATTCTCCAAAGGATCTTGTCAAGGACCCCTAGGTGGATAGCAGGAGCACCCAACCAGATAAGGCAGCAGTATTCAATGCACGAGCGGATGGTAGATTTACATATGTGCAGGATTGTTTCAGGCGGAAAAGAAACCTCCTGGACCTACACAGAGAACCGACTTTCTTAGCAGCGGATTTACCTATGGATTCTATATAGTCATTCCACTTGAAGTCTGTTGTGAGAGTTAAGTCGAGGAGGCGCCGTGTTTTGCTATTCTTTTTGCCATTAAGACAGATTCTGAACCCAGAGGCGAAAAATTCATTACGACAGAGAATTTTTCTATCTGCTATCAAGATTTGTAATGCTAAATCCAAAGAGCGCTATTTCATTACCAGAGAGAACTTTTTTCTGTTTATTATCAAGATCCATAGCTAAATCCGCTGCTAAGAAAGTCGGTTCTCTGTGTAGCGCCTGGAAGTTTTTTTCAGCCTGAAACAATCCTGCACATATATAAATCTATCATCCGCACATGCATTGAATACTGCTGCCATATCTAGTCAGGTGCTCCTACTATCCACCTAGGGGCCCTTGATAAAATCCAACGGAGAATCGGTAATGTGATTGATCCCGACTTGGCAACTCAGATACAGTCACTTTCTCACCGGCGAAAAGTGGCTTCCTCTGTCAATTCTACAAATACTTTCTGCTCCGATGAACTTAGCTCACTGGGGCCTCCTATATATGAATTTACTCGAGCCACAAGACTAAGAATTATTGTGAAACTAATAAATTGTAAACGCAAATTCTACTTCACCAGCTTCTTTTCTCGCACTTCCCACCTGTGGAATTCCCTTCCATTTACTTGCTTCTCCGACAGCTACAATCTCCTATCTCACTAACGTTCATCCTCTCTCTCGTGCTCCTTTCTCATTCCACTCCACTCTCATCACTATTCTCATCTTCCTCTTACCCACTTCCTGACACCCCCTATAACCTGTCACTCTTTCTTATAACTTTCCCCTGTTTAACCCCCTGCACAACAGTTGCATTAAAATGCCTTGCTTAGGGCGATATGATTATATAAAAAAAAAAGATAGATAGATAGATACAATCTCCAAGAATTTAAATGTAAAGTCAATAGTCATCTCCTGTCTCACCAACTTGCATCCTCTCTCTCATGCTTCTTTCTCCATCCACTCCACTCTCATCAGTACTCTCATCTTTCTCTTACCCACTTCTTGACACCCCCTATAACCTGTCACTCTTTCTTATAACTTTCCCCGTTTGTTACGTAAGTGACAGTAAAATGCCTTGCTTGGAGTGATATGATTATTTATAAAAATAATGTCGCTGACGCTGAACTCCAAGGGTGCAATTTCATTAACAGTCAGTCAGTTAAGTGCCATACGTGAAACACGCTTGGGCGATCATGTCTCGAAAAGACATGACTGACTGGGCAGAAGATTATCCCGCAGTAGGTTACCATTGCTTTTTGCGGTAGACTGGTTGCCAGCCAAGGCTATAGACCCCAATCTGTCCTGTTATTTAACCCATAACTGGAAGAAAGAGGCGGATTAATACCTTTCCCAAGGGTATTTGCACGTAAGTGAATACAATGAATTTAACTGGAATTCGAACTCGGCTCTCCGATTTCTTGTTCCGAGCCGATATCCACTGGACCACCACGCACATCCACGGCGTACTTTTTTTGTTTGCTCTCAAGATGACTGATGCCGAACCGCGGACAGCAAATTTTCTTACAACAGAGAAGCTTTTCTCCCTACCATAAAGAAATCTGATGCTGAACTCCAGGAGAGCAATTTCATTATCACAGAAAACCGGACGGCACTTTCCTCACCATAGAGAAACTTTTACTGCTACCATACCATCTAGATGGATGATGCTGAACCCACGAGAACAATTTCATTACCAGAGAGAACCATTTTTGTCTAACATCAAGATGGCTGAATATGAAACCAAGAAGAATAATTTCATTACTGCAAAAACCTTTCCGTTACAAGAGCAAAGGAAGATGTGGAAGGCCATAATCAAAAACGTCTTGAAAGGATATGGCACATAGAATATATATATGTGTCAATTATAACCGATGATGGAATAATGTCGTCCTTCAGGTTTAAGTTTATTGTTTTGCTTAGTACTAAATTTTCTGTCGTTTTTGATGTAGCAACAACATATTCTACCATCAATATGACTGACCGTTATCCTGCTACCGTTCGCAACAAACAAAAAATAATTTTCGGAACATGGAACGTTAGAACCAAGAACAATTGCGGACAGCTGAAAAACATGAGGCAGGAGATGACTAGATTAAGCATAAACATTTTAGGCATATGTTAAACGAGATGGCCAAACAATGGAAACTTCATCAGTGACGACCACAAAATTATATACGCAGGAGGTGAAAATAAGAAAAAAGAAGTCGGCGTTATACTGGATAAAGACAAAGAAAAATGTTCGGGTTTGGCTCTAAGTAGGTATAATTGTAGTTCTTAGTTTCAGCCATGATACCATTTATTCAGAGGACTTATTTAGCCTTCAAAATTCTGTTTAAGATGAAAAAACTTATTTGATATCGATAGCAGGAAATCAAAATTTGGCTTACATCCATTCATTTTTCTTTCAGTCTACGGTTTCGCTTAAACTGGAAACAATTATCGGTTTTTTTAAGTCTTTCGTGCCAACGTCCAAAGAGTCTGAGCTCCAGGACCATGGATTAGTTTTAAAGCTTTCATTACACTCGAACAACGCCGGGCTATACTGCTAGTCGATTATATTACTATAAACAAGATTCAGAAAGGAAGTCCTTTACTGCAAAGCCTACCCAAGTTCTGACTGCGAAAGCGACCACCTACCAAACATATGCAAACTAAGGATAAAACTAAAGAAATTAAAGAAAGTGTTGTGGATTCCGGGTGAATGAACCGCACAAAATAATGAACCACAAAAACAGATACTGAGATAGAAAAGTAGGTTATGTTGAACGTAATATACAAACTTGAACGCAGGTTAGTAAATTCAGGAATATTATTAGTAAGAAATAAGTATATACAAGTCTTGAAGAAATCGTTGGAAATAGTTTATCTGTGTATATTATTCTAGCTATTATTTGCTGCCTCGATACACTATATATATATATATATATATATATATATATAGAGAGAGAGAGAGAGAGAGAGAGGGAGGGAGAGAGAGAAATGTAAAGTGTTAGATAGCGCTCGGGTATACAGAACTTTTCGACAGTTTTTACACACTTCATTTTCAGAAAAGAAATGATTTGTGTGAACATAAGAAAACATTTTTTAAAAGCCTAATCACAGTATCTTTTTTAATGAAACTTGTATAATAGAGAGATTACAAATACACTATATATAGAAAGAGAGACAGACAGACAAAGAGAGAAACGGAAAGATAATGCTTTTCATATGTATATTAATATATTTATAAGTGTCGTGGATTCCAGTTGAGGAACCGCATAATATAATGAACAACAAAAACAGATATGGAGATAGAAATGTAGATTATATTGAACGTAATATACAAACTTGAACGCAGGTTAGTAAATCCAGAAATACTATTAGTAAGAAATAAATATATACAAGTCTTGAAATGGAGTCGTTGGAAATAGTATATCCATATATATTATTCTAACTGAGTGGAGTTCAGAGCTAGTCTGACTTCTGATGCGGTAGTCACTGGGCAACTTCGGTAACTTACGTATTAGTTCTGGTACTCTCCGATAACTCGCACCGATCTCTACGATTACTCTCTCTCTCTCTCTCTCTCTCTCTCTTTCTCTCTCTGGCAGCTACTCCTGTTATCTCTATGGCAGGAGTATATGTACTCTCAGTCGAATCCATTATCATATACAAAGGAGAAATCCCACACAGAAAGCTAACACAGTCCCAACACTGCAGTACAATAGACTCGTGAATGACCCGAACCTGCTGGAAATGTATACGGAGAGCGTGGAAACGAAATACGAAGGACAAATTGAAAACGGAAGCTCGAAATGGGACGCACTAAAATTAGCCGGCTTTCTCTCCGATGAAGAATGTTTCATTGGGATATGTCTAAGGGCAGGGTTCCAAATCCAGCCCTGTTATTTAACCCATAACTGGAGGGAAGAGATGGATTAATACCTTTTCCAAAGGTACCAGTGCGTAAGTGAATGTGTTCGACTGGAAATCGAACTCGGTTGACCGATTTCTCTTTCCAAACCGATATCCACTGCACCACAACGCACGTCCGTCAATAGTGATGGTCAAGAATCTCTTCGGTGATTCATTAATTTTTCTTCTAACGTGCTTTTTCATTTATATATATATATGTGTGTGTGTGTGTGTGTGTGTGTGTGTGTGTGTGTGTGTGTGTGTGTGTGTTTAAATTATAGTTTTATGTTATGCTATGTCTATCGATAAAATGCTCAGTAGAGGACAAAGCATATACAAATATAAAATATAAAAATCGTCAATGGGTTCAATACCAAGCAGCCAAATTTTGTTTATTGCTCGAACGCCATCTTCAGGCCATGTTTGTTGTTCTTTGGCTCGATTAATAATATATGCGGCTCAAAAACGTTCAAAATATTCATAAGGTAATAAAATAGCTACAAATAACCATATTCGGATCGACAATTATTCTTACACATGACCTATGCAGAAAGTTGAAACATATCTGTCAGCGCTCCCGAAATAACCGTTTATACAATTGTTGTGGATCCAGGAATGGGGTCCGCACAAATAAATGAACAATAATTGAGATAGAAAATAAGTGCATTAACTGAAGGAAACAGACTTGAGTGAAGATTAGTAGTCCAGGAATATGGGTTAGTAAAATGTATATGTACAAGTCTCTGGAGGTGAAGCCGTACTATATTGAGTTATGTCCGCGTCGGAGGCTGACAGGTACGGCGTAATGATCTTTTCAATGAATGGAGCACAGAGTTACTATGAACTATTGTCTACTGACTGCTAATGTATTCTCCGGTTAACTCTCTATGAGAAAACGACTCTGTATATATTTACCCACTCCACACTAAGGAAAAATGTGGTACAAGGCATTTTTAACGTGCGTTTTTCTTTTCGGGTCTTATAGCCCAACCAAAAATATCTGTCTAAATTTTGCCCAGTCGTGACTCTACCCCACGGCGGAGCGACGACTGGGTTAATACCCCCCGCCAGGAGGTAGGGAGATTGACAGTGTCAAAGGTATTACCGCAAGAAAACGCGAAATTCAGTATTTATTTACCGCCCCACTAGGGCAAAATGTGGCAGAAGGCGTTTTTACCGTGGGTTCTCCGGGCCATATAGCACAGCCAAAAATATCCGTATAATTTTGCCCAGTCGTGAGTTTATCCTTCGGCGGAGCCCCGACTAGGTTAATGCTCTCCGCCCGGAAGCAGAAAGATTGACAGTG
This sequence comes from Ascarosepion bandense, assembly GCA_037127315.1. Classification (NCBI taxonomy): domain Eukaryota; kingdom Metazoa; phylum Mollusca; class Cephalopoda; order Sepiida; family Sepiidae; genus Ascarosepion; species Ascarosepion bandense. The sequence goes on from JBBBDQ010001848.1 coordinate 409,761, forward strand.
TCAAAGAAATTACCGCAAGAAAACGCGGTATCGTCCAGTCTTGCTTCTATAGCAGTATTATAAGTATACTCTGGACGAGTCCATCTTTATGAAAAGGGAGAACCCCACAACAATGATATAATAGATTTTACTACTTAAATGACCCATTGACAAGCTTACATAAAAATCGCGAAGTCAAATTACAACACACATGGCCTGAAGATTGGTACAAGCAGGAAGTAGATAACGATATCTATTTTTATATATCAATAACAATATTGGCGAAAATTTATGATAATGTGAAGAAGTTTTCTAGTGAGGACTAAATTTGTTATGTTGTTGCGACTATACAAACACACAAACGAGGAACTGAACATTTTTTATTAATTTTTGTTTTAATCTAGTCGATTTAATTTTGATTATTTTTCTGTTTCAATTACTTTTGTTAATATATATCTCACACTGTGATAATACGAGGGTCATTCAATAAATAAGGTAAATATTTTGGTATAAGGACTTCTAATACAGATAGAAATTTATTTTGTTTTATTTTTCAACGTGGTATCCCATCAGTGTCACAAACTTTTCCCATCTGTGCACAAGCTTTTGTATTTCCTCAGTGTAAAATCTTTGGACTGATGTCTCAGCAAATCGCTGACAGCGCTTTTGACTTCACCGTCATTTTCAAACTTCATGCCTCTAGTGAACGCTTTCAAGGGACCAAAAAGATGAAAGTCTGAAGGGGCTGTAAACGGGAGAGACACTGCTGGGACAACTCGACCTTTTTCTGTTTGTGCTCTGCAGTAAGCATCTTTGGCATCCCCCGGCAAGGTCATCATGGACAATTTTGTGTGCTGTCCCAGCAGATAGGCTCAAAGTCCTTGCAATGTCATCCACTATCACCCTTCTGTCAGACTGAATGAGGTCATGACTGATTCGATCACCTCAGGAGACCTCACTTCTGTAGGCCTGCCAGGTTTGTCTTCATTCTCAACACTGCTCCGTCCTTCTTGAAACAATTTAAACCACTTGTAGACTTTTTGTAGGCTGAAACATATGGCACAGTTGACATTCTCCTATGAATTTCAACTGGGTTAGTGCTCTCTGCTCGGAAGCAGAGAGTGCCCTCTACCTGAAGGCAGAGAGCTGAGAGTGTCATAGCAGCACAGGCAAATGCCGACTACAGGTATGACTCTATGGCAGCAACGGTATTTACCAACCTTCCCACGCAAGGTTAGATGTGACACAAGGTCATTTTATAGTGGGTCTTCCCGGCCATATAGCCGGGCCAAAAAATGTCTGTCTATTATTACCGAATCGTGATTCTACCCTTCGACGGAACCACGACAGGGTTAGTTATCTTTGCTCGGAAGCAGAGAGCGCCCTCTACCCGAAGGCAGAGAGTTGACAGTGTCATAGCAGCAGAGGCAAATGCCGACTACAACTATGACTCTATGGTAAATTGTATATATATAGTGGTTCAAACACCCCCCACAATTTGGCAGTAAAAATGTAGTTCACTTACCTTGATTCTGATTGGCTTGCTCAAACCAATCAGCAAACAGCTTACATTTATTCAAATATTCAATGGTTACAACAAAATTTAATACATACATATGCGTGAATGCTAAGTAAGTGTGTGTCTGTTTCCATATGTATGTGCATGTGTCACATATCTATCCGCCGAACCTACTGAAAATAAAAGATAAAATTAGCACATCTATCGAAGAAAACTTTTTCCTGACGACTCTTTTAAATAAGGAATCAAAGTAACTCTTAGATTACGATATACCATCAACACAACTATGAAAGAATTATTATCGCTGAAAACAGAACATAGGTTTTGTATTATCATCCCGGATGAAGCCACATTTATGAACCTTGCTATCACGCGACTCAACGCAATGACCATTGGCAATAAGATGTTTGGTAATGTGCGTTGTTCTGCAGTGGACATCGACACGGAACGACAAATCGAGGTGTCGAGTTCGAATTCCAGTTGAATTCCTTGCATTTATTTACGCACAAATACCCTTGGGAAAGGAAATTAATCCGTCTCTTCCCTCCAGTTATGGGTTAAATAATAGGACTGATTGGGATCTACAACCAGTCTACCGCAGAAAGCAATGGCAACCTACTGCGGGATAATCTTCTGCACAGTCAGTCATGTCTCTTTCGAGACATGATCGCCCAAGCATGTATTACGTATGGCATTTAACTAACTAATTGAATATCGTAGTTAGAAACATAATTAAAACTTCTACTGGGTATAAAGTGGGGGGATCGGTTTTCTATTGTTATGAAGTAATAAACTGATCTCCCATTAATTATACTTAATATAATAATGTAATATAATCTATCTCTTCTCCATCTAGCTATGAGTCAAATAATGAGACAGATTGGATTCTATAGTCTTGGTTGGCAACCAATCTACCGAAGAAAGAAATGACAACCTACTGTGGGATAATCTTCTGCCCAGTCAGTCATGTCTATTTCGAGACATGATCGGCCAAAGTGTGTATCACGTATGGCACTTAACTGAACTGATGTTAAATTCAAAAATAAATTTCAATAAAACATTGGCAAAGAAAAAGTAACTAGCAATGTTAAAAAGGAAGAAAATTTATACGAAATTAATATATATATATATATATATATATATATGTATAGGAAAGAATATTAATAAAAAGTTTTGAATTTAAAAATGTACTTTTTTTTAACAGTATTTGTTTATTTTTATTATATTTTATATTTCAGACCATCCTCGGTCCTTCATCAGAAACAAGTCATATATATATGAATGTATATCCTTGACACATACCAACAGAAATTAAGAGCGTCTGGAAATAGTCAAGAGTCGAAATGCTGTAGTGTTTTTTTGTTGTTTTGTTTTTGTTTTTTCTTTAATTTTTACAAGTTATCTTACACTGTGCTTTAAACGCACCCGTTAAAAAATCCATGTCGATCTTGATTGGTGCATCGCTCCAATGACGTCACACCAACGTTGCCACCACCACGCTTCTCACGCGGCTACTGCCTACGCTACTGACGGATATCTCAGTAAGAATATTCGGGCGACATGTTACAAGGGGGGAGGAGATGATGAAAACGGGGATATATTTTTTTTTTTATAAGCAAACGGCCCACTTGATTTTCCCATCTTACATTTCTTGATGAGAGAAAGGATCGAGTTTCTTTTTTTTCTTTCTTCTTTCCACCTGAAATAGACATTTTTTTGGTCATTCTCTACTTTTGTTCGTTTATTTGACACTCTAAGTCTTACTCTCTGTCTGTTACCCTCTTACCCCGTCTGTCTGTCTTTCTGTCTGTCTGTCTGTCTGTCTGTCTGTCTGTCTTTCTCTGATGTACACAAATCTTAGTTTAATATAACCTATTTTAACTGAAACAGTCCATATTAACGTACCATTAATACTACTTTGAAAGGCATGAAATAATACCACCGCAATTTGACCCTCACTAGATAAATTCGCAAAGAAGATCAAGTTACTGGTATGCAACAATAGTTGTTGAAATGTCACTATTGTAGTGGAATTTTTAGGTCCTTTACGATGTATATTTACAAATCGTTCTCGTGTAATTGAAGTTTGAAATACGACAACAATGACGCTTGAATAAAACAAACAATGAATTGTATTAACGCTAAGTTTACAGAGTTAAGATTAAGCATGCAAATGGTAGAAAGAAAAGTTGTTTCTCTTTTAAAGTTAAAAACATGGCAAAAAGTCAGTTAAGATTAATGTCTCTGAAAGAAGGAAAGAATGCAATGTGCATACTGATGTCGAGTTGACGAAAGTTCCGATTGAAAAATGTGAGATTTGTGCACATGTTAGTTTAAGACATAAATGGCAGCTAATTGCGTCCTGCAATTAGTTCGGGTGTGTGAGGGCGAATTAGGTAAGATTGAGGAACGCGACCCCGCGATAGTATGGCGCTATCGTGGGCAGCTGAAACTGCCAACTCCTTGGTTGTAACTCGAACTGGAACTGCGGCCCTGTAACACGTATGTCTCCGCTTTTTTATAAGCCCCGGGAAAACGCGGGAACGCATATCTCGTGATAGTTGCGTGTTTCGTGAATGAAGAAGACACACGAGACAGGAGTAAAGTATGAATATGTATATACATGTGTGAGTGCGTAATATTGATGAACTGTGTGAAAATAGATGTGATTCCCACACTACCAGGCGTTTGCTTATCAAAAAACAATCAGCATTAATTGAGCGTGCAAGTTGTGCTATGTTCAGTTGGTATTTATTAAATCTTTCTATTAAAATAATTTTTTAGGAAAGTAAGTTTCTCAATTACAGTTACAGTTATTGCTCTTTCATGTAACGATGTCAGATTGCTTCCTCTTCTTTTGCTTGTAGTGCTCTTTGCCAGCATCTTGATTATATCATCATTATCTCTTCAGGTTTCATTTGTTGGATTTTAAGCTTTTTCCCAAGAGTATTAGCACGTAAGTGAATGCAATAAATTCAACTCGAGTTAGTTACATTCAATTTACGTATTATAAGCCTTGGGAAAAGTATGACTCCAACACCCCCAGCTATGGGTAAATAGTAATAATGCGAGTTAATGAGATAGATCACAATTGACTTTACATTTAAATTCTTGGAGATTATAGCTGTCGGGGAAATAAGTAATTGAAAGGAAATTCCACAGGCGGGAAGTGAGAGAAAAGAAGCTACTGGAGTAGAATTGGCGTTTACATTTTATTGGTTTCAGAGTAAAAGTTTGGGACCTACTTGCTAATCTTGTGGCTCGAATAAATTCATATATAGGAGGCACCAGTGAGCTAAGTTCATCGTAGCTGAAGCCGTGAAAGTATTTGTAGAAGAGACACAGGGAAACCACATCGTGCCGGTGAGAAAGTGACTGCATCTGAGCTGCCAAGTCGGGATCAATCACATTGCAGATTTATGTTATTTCTTTATATTTCTTGAACTGGCACTACAGATTCAGAAAGTTCGAAGAAAAGTTGTAATTGCACAGACCCGGTATGATAATAGTTGATTGAAATGACCTTTAAACATCGAGTTAGCTGTTTAAATAGAGTTTGGCGTCATCGGTTCACACTCCACCCACTTCTATTGAACAGGTTAAGAGGCTCATCCCTTGTTCCCTGTTTAGGATGTGGTTCCCGGTTTTCTCTTTTCCAATCTTTTCACTCCTTTTTCTTTTCTTTTCAATTGGAGTAGATAGACTAAACTATCGCCCGGTTCACACTCCACCCACGTCTATTGAACAGGTGTAGAGGCTCATCCCTTGTTCCCTGTTTAGGATGCGGTTTCCGGCTTTCCCTTTTCCGATCTTTTTACTCTTTTCTTTCTTTCTTTTTTTCAATTGGAGTAGATAGACTAAACTATCGCCCGGTTCACACTCCAACCCACGTCTATTGAACAGATGTAGAGGCTCATCCCTTGTTCCCTGTTTAAGATGTGGTTTCCGGCTTTCTCTTTTCCAATCTTTTCACTATTACGTAGCTCCCTGCACATCAGTGGCGTTACCGCCTTGCTCGGGGTGATACGATTAATATATATATATATATATATATATATATATATATATAACCGTCCAAATCTTGATCGGACTAATCCATTTATGGACATGATTCGAATGTTTACATTATTATTTTGTTTTTTTATAATATTAATATTTTGGTATAGGTGACATTCCTGCTTTCATTATTATTCTAGATCATTGTTTCAATTATAAAAAGGTTTATCAAATTTATTTAATAATGGTCGACGATAAAAAAAAAGCGTGTAAGAGACATTGAGCCTCTATAAATACAACCCAGGCTTTAGTAATGTAAACAGCTGTAACACTCATTGACATCCATGACAGTATAAGCATAACGTAAGTTCAAGGTAGAACTGGGGTGAAACTAGTGTTGTGTCTGTTTACAAATCTGGAAAACGTGCTAAAAGTATAATTCTAAATCTAAAATCTGGAAAAACGTGCTAAGCGTATAATTCTGAATCCAAAATCTGGAAGAAAGTGCTAACAGTATAATTCTGAATCCAAAATCTGGAAGAACGTGCTAACAGTATAATTCTGAATCCAAAATCTGGAAGAACGTGCTAACAGTATAATTCTGAATCCAAAATCTGGAAGAACGTGCTAACGGTATAATTCTGAATCCAAAATCTGGAAGAACGTGCTAACAGTATAATTCTGAATCCAAAATTTAGAAGAACGTGCTAACGGTATAAGTCTGAATTCAAAATCTGGAAGAACGTTCCAAGTTTATAATTCTGAATCCAAAATCTAGAAGAACGTGCTAACGATATAAGTCTGAATTCAAAATCTGGAAGAACGTTCCAACTGTATAATTTTTAATCTAAAATCTAGGAGAATGTACTAATGGTATAATTCTGCTTCCGAAATCTGGAAGAATGTGCTAACTGTATAATTCTGAATCCAAAATCTGAAAGAACGTGCTAACGGTTATAATTCTGTATCCTAAATCTAGAAAAAAATATACCAACGGTATAATTCAGCATCCGAAATATGACGTTTCATATGCTTTAAACATTTTTGTTGTTCTTTCCGCCGGGTATCTTCAGTACATGAGCGGTCATTACTCCCCAAAATGTCTTGTCCCCTGTAGCCATTATCATTTTTATCTTTTTTTTTCTAAAGCTGCTGGAACCTGTTTCGCCAACTATTAACGAAAGCTCTTCACACATATCTCTTCTGCCCTCAATAAGCCCTGTGAATGTTATGCTTTCTAATCCCTACGACTGGATTACGTATGCAAAGAATTTCACAATTTTTAAGGGCTACAAATATATGGGAATTTCTGCTAAAATCGAATTGCTAGAAAACACTCGACTCCATCTTTCATGCTCTACCTTTACAAGAACCAAATCAGACCAAAAACATGGGGTATTGATGTCATATCTGGGATGGAGCTATACAATTCTCACTTTCCAATCATTGACAACGTTCAAAAGCATTTTGGTAGGTGATGAACTATTTGCTACCCAACAACACCTTTTCCTTCGCAAGCTCATCAATAACTTATAACTAATTCATAGAAATTATTCAAATGAGCTAGATTTTTTATTTGTACCAGTTCAGTTGGTTGTTTTGTTTATAGGGCATATCAAACTCGGCGGGTCATTTATTGCCAACTAAATTTTATATATTTATTGCTGGTAATACCTTTTTTTCAACAATTTATCCTTGTTTTTTTATAAGTTTTGTGTCTAGTAATACTTTTTTCTTTTCAAGTATCAAAATTAATTGGGATTTATTTTTAAAGGCAGGGTCTCCCAGTCCTAGCCTTGTTATTCAACCCATAACTGGAGGGAAAAGACGGATTAATACCTTTCCCAAGGGTACCAGTGCTTAAGTGAATGCAGGGTATTCAACTGGAATTCGAACTCTGCTCATCAATTTCTTTTTCCGAGCCGATATCCACTGCACCACAACGCACATTCGTGACTAAATGCTTACAGCACCTGGTATTCCCAAGCGGTCACCTATCTAAGTAAGGTACCGGTTTAGAAGTTCATGACTAAAACTATCCATCTCATACAATCAGAATAGAATCATTCTCTTTCCTTTCACATTAATAAAGAGGAAATTTCATTCGGACATACACTACCAAGTGGATAATTCTAAATGAAAATAGAATGTTTCTTTTGTTATTATTACCTGGCAAAATATTACAAGGCAGCCAGAAAGCCTTTCCTTCGGCCAGCCAATAATAAGAAGAGACTAGCATGGGGAAGAGAGCACAAAAAATGGGACACCATAATAGTTCATTTGATGCACATGTTATTGGGCACTAGTAACAAAAGAAACATTCTATTTTCATTTAGAATTATCCACTTGGCAATAAATACTAAAAATAGTATGAAATACATCATTTCTTTTAAAAATCTGGGGTGGCCTAATAATTATGGCCGGTAGTATGTATATATATATATATATATATATATATATATATAATTATAATTATGGCCGGTAGTATGTATATATATATATATATATATATATATATATATATATATATATATATATAGCAAAACTAAAGGATGCGATGAGTAAATTGTCGCTATTTGCCTTGCGAAATTTTGTAAAATAATAACAAAAGAAACATTCTATTTTCATTTAGAATTATCCACTTGGCAATAAATACTAAAAAATAGTATGAAATACATCATTTCTTTTAAAAATCTGGGGTGGCCTAATAATTATGGCCGGTAGTATGTATATATATATATATATATATATATATATATATAGCAAAACTAAAGGATGCGATGGGTAAATTGTCGCTATTTGCCTTGCGAAATTTTGTAAAATAATAATAACAAAAGAAATATTCTATTTTCATTTAGAATTATCCACTTGGCAATAAATACTAAAAAAGTCATTTCTTTTAAAAAACTAGGGTGGCCTAATAATTATGGCTGGTAGTATATATATATATATATATATACATATATATATATACTACCAACTATAATAATTTAGGCCACCCAAGTTTTTAAAAACAGTCATGTATTTCATACTATTTTTAGTATTTATTGCCAAGTGGATAATTCTAAATGAAAATAGAATGGTTCTTTTGTTATTATTACTTTGCAAAATTTTACAAAGCAGCCAGGAAGCTTTTGCTTTGGCCAGAAGAAGAGACTAGCATGGGGAAGAGAGTACAAAAACTGGACACCAGAACAGTTCATTTGATGCACATGTTATTGTGCAGTATTAACAAAAGAACCAATTCTATTTTCATTTAGAATTATCCACTTGGCAATAAATACTAAAAATAACATGAAATACATTATTTCTTTTAAAAAACTGGAATTACCTAATAATTATAGCCGGTAGTGTTATCTTCCCCAGAGATATTATTAAGTGGAACTAACTTCCGACATAACGATTCCAATTCCTAAAGTCGAACATCTTTAAGCGTAATGTTAACCTTTATCTATTTTACGTATCCTTATAATCTTAAGAAAAATTTACATCCATAAAAAACACTCAGACAATAACGTACTATCTTGAGTGGCTCCCGAGTCTTGTATTGAATGAAAAATATTGTAAAAAGTATTATTAATATCAATCAGATTAAAGAAATGCTAGAAGACAAGACAAAGAAATATAGAAGGATTGATAGAAACACAACCAATTTGCAAAAATCTATGAAACGATTTGTAAAATTCTGGTTTAATACAAATCGGATTACAGAATATTTACTTACGAATAAAATGAATCAAACTAAAAATGTCAAACACGCATGGAGAATTATCACTAAACTTTGGTCGAATCAAAAGAAAACTGTTAAGCATCGGGAGATTATTTAATGGATTGAAGATGTCACAATGCAAATACGAAATGTTTACAAAATGTTTTCGTTATATTCTTCTTCTATGTGCCTTGTTCCGTCAGGACGTAGGAGATCATGGCCTTCCACGTCTCCCTATCCCTGGTGGCTTTTAGCACGCTTTCTCCTGTAGCGTCAGACAGACCCAGTTGTGTCATCCACCTGTTCAGGCCCTTCAAATATGTTATCCGCTGCTTTTCCCCTGTCTCCTTTTCCCTCTATCTGGCCTGTTAGTATCAAGTTCTCCAAGCTCTCCTTCCTCATTGCATGTCTCAGGAACTTTGTTTGTCTCTTCCTGATGCTCAGTATTAATTTCCGTTTCGTTTCCATCATTTCCAATACTTCGTCATTACTCATTTGCTCGGTCCATGATATCCGCAGCATCCTTCTGTAGAATCCACATTTCAGTTGCTTCGAGTCTTTCCTTCATCTTTGATGATATTGTCCAGCATTCACTGCCATATTGAAGAATTGACAACACATAGCAATCCAGTACTCTCTTCCTTGTTTCTAGTGAAATTGTCCTGTTTCTTAATAGTTTACTTAACTTCTGGAATGCATCCTCGTGCTTTCGGATCTCAGGAATATAAATGTATAGAATCTGTTGTGACCACAAAGTGAGGGGTCAGTTTATATATTGATTGTAATATGGAATTGATCCCCCACTTTATATCCAGTATGCTTCTGTAGAACCCCATTTCAGTTGCTTCAAGTTTTTCCTTCATCTTTGATGATATTGTCCAGCATTCACTGCCATATTGATGAACTGACAACACATAGCAATCCAGTACTCTCCTCTTTGTTTCTAGTGAAATTGTCCTGTTTCTTAACAGTTTTCTAAACTTCTGGATTGTTTCTTTCGACATGCCAATTCGACTTCGGATATCAGTGCTGTACTTTCCGTCTTCTGATAGAACACTTCCTAGGTATTTAAATTTCTGTACCTGCACAAGATACACTTTTCAGCCTTGACACAGAGCAAAATTCTTTTATTGGTCTCTCTACTCAATTGTTGCATTCACTTCCGAGCAAATACCCTCGGGAAATATATTAACCCGTCTCTTCCCTCCAGTTATGGATTGAATAACAGAACAGATTGAGTTCTATATCCTTGGCTGGCAACCACTTTACCGCTAAATGTACTGGCAACCTACTGCGGGATAATCTTCTGCCCAGTCAGTCATGTCACTTTCGAGACTTGATCGCCCAAAGCGTGTATCACGTATGGCACTTACCTGACTGACTGAATATAATAGTTGGAAAGGCTTCTACAGGACATAAAGTGGGGGTTCGATTTTCTTTTGCTATGAAGTAATATACTGATCCCCCACAATTACTACGTAATAATATAACACATCTCTTCTCTCTCTAGCTATAAATCAAATAACAGGACAGATTGGGATCTATAGCCCTGGCTGGCAAGCTGTCTACCGCTGAAAGTAATGGCAACCTACTGCGGGATAATCTTCTGCCCAGTCAGTCATGTCTCTTTCAAGACATGATCACCCAAGCATGTATCACGTATGGCACTTGACTGACTGACTCAATCACTACTTTTATGGCAGATATAATTTTGCCCTGCTCTAGGCCAGACTTTCGCCACTATTTTACATCGATAGATTCCACTTGTTCTCATCCCCTTTGTATTTCATTAGTAAAGAGGAAGTTCTAGTCAGACAGCTTCACCCCCCCCCCCCAAGAACAACTATATTAGGAAAAAACTCCCCCCCCCCAATAATTCTCCGATTGCTACTATTTTAACCTCTTCAGCGGTTATCTATTCTACATATTTTCATAACATGTAGGTCTTGCTTCCTTCCTTTTCGCCTTTACAACAGTCTTATTTAATAACTCAGCGGACCTGAAACAGACTACCCCCACGTTTAATTTCTTTGTTTTTCTTTCCTTTTTTTTTATAGCGCAGTCCTTTCATTTACCGCCTTAGCTTTACGATTGATAATTGTTTTTTTTTTAAATTTCAATATTTAAACATTTTCAGGGGAGATCAATTTCTCATACAACGTTATAGTAAATCGAGCCTCCATTTTGAAACCAGTCGTCGGTACGACATTACCGCCACCTGTAAATTCGTTAATTATCACATTTTTGGGATTTTTTCAGTGCAATATTATCTTTTACACCTTAAACTTTACGAATGACAAAAAAAAAATTGCAAAAATTTCAATATTTAAACAGTTTTAGCGTGGGGGGCCAGTTTCTCATACAACCTTAGAGCGGATTGAAAATGGAGGATCGATTTACTATAACGTTCTTTGAGAAACTGACCCGCCCCAAATGTGTTTAAATATTGTAAATTTTTAATTTCAATTTTTTTTTTTTTGATAATCGGAAAGTTTAAGTAACAATCGATAGAAAGAAAGAAAAACAACGAAATTAACATAAGCAAAACGATCCCAACGCGAGTGAGTAAAAAATGAACGATCGATTTCCTTTAACATTGTATGAGAAACTGATCCCCCCCCCCCACAACAAGTCTGTTTAAATATTTTAATTTTTCAAAATTATTTGATAATCGGAAAGTTTAAGTAACAATATCGATAGGACTGCGCTGAAAAAAGTAAACAAAAATGAAAAACAACGAAATTAAACGCGGTGGTAGTCTGCTTCAGGTCCGCCAATAACCCTACTTTGAGTGGCTCTTTGGGTTTTTATTGGGTCAACTATAGTATAATAGTTATAATCTACGGAGTAGAGCCTGCTCGTCTTATACACACATATATACGGTATCTCTGCCCAGCTGTCTTTCTTCAGACAAATTTACTTTTCAAAATTTCTGTAATAATCAATAATTACTAACCCAAAGTCTGTGTGTTCTTTGCTGTGTAAGACAATCTTATTGTCTCCGTGCGTTTAATGATCTCGTTTCCATAAAGAACGTCATTATAAACAATTTTATTTCGAAGGTAATAAAGTTCATTGCCGTTTTTCACCGTTTTATGAAGCCAAAAATAAGGAACAAAGACATATCAGCTTTATTCAAAACATAATTCTGTTTTCTTTACAAAACGTCTTCTTTGCGATTGCTTCTCTGAATGTACAGAGAGACTTGAAAAAAGTGAAAACATTTCTGTTTACAAACAAATATCTTCATTCAATGATCTAAGCAATTTAAAAGAATCTTATTATTGGGGAAAAATAAAACAATAATGTGAAATTTCCCATTTTACTAGCTGCTTGTTTGCTTCCCATTCTTTTGGCCCAGAGTGTGGGTGATCATGGATAATTGCTCTCTACAATCTCCTCTCCCACAAAATGATAGTGCATGTTGTAAGTCTTCTTCTTGACTAATTTCCATCCGTTCAGTATTATCTTGCTTAATTCATTTTTTTTTACTCGTTTCTTTTCTTTCTATTTGCTGCATCCGTTCTAGACAGGACACAGATTATCATAGCTCTCCGCAACTTCCTAACACGTGTGGCTCTTAACAGTTTTTCTTTCTTTGCTAAGGACCGCACCCCGTTTCCATCATTCATTCTCAAACCCTCGTCAGACAAATGGCTCGTTACCTTTCTATATCGCTCTTGCATTCAGTCTTTTCCCCGTGACGGTTAGGTTTTCCAAGCCGTCTTTCCTCGTTATGTGTCCAAGGAATTACAGTTTTTAGTGGAAGTGGTCTACTTACTTTACAACTTCCTTGTTGACGACACGTTCTGTCTATGGAATTTTCAGTATCCTTCAGTAAAATCACATTTCGAGAACCGCTTGTTTTTTCCTTATCCTTAAGGAAAATCCCAAGATTTACTACCTGATATGTCCTGGAAAGGGATATATATATTGTTCAAAGTAGCTAAGTGGTTTTGGCAATGTAACCGGGTGGGAACAATCTAACAAGTAGCCGTAATGGACCGGTACTCGTCGTAGTCGTATGCAGTATGCAGAGAGTTAGACTTATGCAATAGACGTAGACCATTAGACGTAGACCTATATCTGTCTTCGCCTTAGTCTGTATTTATGAGACTCCAGCCAATCACGTTACTGTGAGGGGGAACCAAGATGTACGCATATTCATGACATCATCTCCCCCGAGCTAAATTTTCTCTTTTTAGGGTCTGAACATAATCGATTGATTTTTTCCTTAGTTTTTTTTTTCGCCTCAATCCTCCCTGCCGTGGTGGTATTTGAAACACATATATATTATTCGACGTAACTAAGTGGTTTTGGCAATGTAACCGGATAGGACAATCTAACATGTAGCCGTAATGGACCGGTACTCGTCGTAGTCATATGCATTATGCTTCCTCGGTACTTAGGGTTGTTGGTGCATAAACTACTGTAATAGATATGTTGAAGTTTCTTCTTCTCAATTTAACCAAGAGGAATCTTTCGGAAAGCTGGCAGTATTTCATAATGCAATTCTTCATTTCTTTGTCGAGTATTAAGTCGACTCTTCTCCGTTATTTTTGCCTTCTGTATTGTCGCTGTTGAACTTTCCATTGTTAGGCCATCTGGAATTCGAACTCGGCTCCCCGGTTTCTCGTTCCGAGCCGATGTCCACTGTACCACAACGCAAAATGACTAATTATGACTAGATAAATATCATTTGACATTATCTTCCTCTGAAGATCATGTCAACTCCTCAGAGTAGGTTTATCTTAAAATTTTCTTTGAATTTTCGTAATTTTTCAAAGACTAAATAACCGCAAAATGAAGGTCGTTCTGAATGGGCGTGCCTCTTCATCCTACAGCACGAATGCTGGTGTCCCACAGGGCTCTATCCTGGGCCCGACGCCCTTCCTTATTTTCATCAACGACCTCCCAGATGAGATCAAGTCCCAACTAGGCATCTACGCAGATGACACTACAATATACTCCCGTACCAGTAAAAAACATGTCGTGGTGAACAGACATAATCTCGCTGCTGACCTTGAACGGGATCTACACTCTGTGGTGAACTGGGGCAAGAAGTGGCTTGTCAACTTCAATTCGTCTAAGACGAAGCTGTTGTCTGTCAACCATTACAGGCAACCTCTCCTGCCTCCCATAAGCATGGACCAAGCGATTCTCCTGGAGAGCAATACACTACGCCTCCTCGGACTTACCCTGTCCTCAGACCTCAAATGGAACCACCATACTGAAAACATAGCAAAATCTACTGCTAAGAAGGTTGGGTCACTATGTCGATCCAGGATGTTTTTTCGCCTGAATCCATTCTGCATATATACAAGTCAACCATCCGTCCGTACTGGAGTACTGCTGCCATTAATGGTCAGGCGCCCCGGCCGTTCTCCTCAGTGTTCTTGACAGGCTCCAAAGGAGAGTCTGTAATGTGATAGGTACTGATCTGGCGGCTCGACTGCAGCCACTTCCCCACCGTAGAAATGTGGCCTCCCTTTGTCTGTTCAACAAATACTTTCATGGCTTCTGCTCGGACGAACTTAAGTCACTGGTGCCTCTGCAACAGGTGTTTACTCGTGCAACCAGACTGGCAACTGGGTCCTACCCATTCACAGTCAGGTTAGCCAAATGCAGACGACAATTCTACTCCTGCAGCTTCTTCTCTCGCACTTCCCGCCTGTGGAACTCGCTCCGTATTTTTTGCTTTCCTGACGGCTACAACCTCCAGAAATTTAAATGCAAAGTCAATACTCATCTACTAACCACTGGACTCTAGCTCTCTCCCCTCCCCTGTATAACCTTCCCTTTCTCTCCACCTATGTATCTGTCATCGCACCTGCTTTCTCAGCTTTCTATTCCTCCTTTCTAACTAGTTTGTACTCCTCACTCTTTTCTAATTAATCTTTTTACAGTTATGTAGCCCCCTGCACATCAGTGGTATTTCGGCCTTGCTCGGGGTGAAATGATTAAAAAAAAAAAAAAGCCCAATCATACCTGATATCATTAGAAGACAAAATTAATTGTAACTTTCATACTCGGATGATCAGCAACCTTCAGAGTTAGTGGACAGATTCTCATTCAGCACAATCAGTAAATACCGTGTTGATGAGTGGGGGTCTACATGGACCGTTACATTGTATATATTTTCCAGTCGTGTTAATAGAGTAGGAAAAGTGTAATTAAGTTACAACTTAAGTCCGCATACCCACTTCCATTCAGAACATTCCTGCTTGGGAGACTATTAAGCAGAGTGAAAATTGCGGACTTCACTTTACGCACAGGTTTCTTCCATAATAGAGAATCATTATAACTGCCATACAGAGTCACCTTGCCAGGTATAATTTCTGTGGCTTTCCAGGCTGAACAAAGAGGCATGATTGTCATATCGCTTTTTAAATGGCCCTTCAGTACAGTCGATGTGTGACACTTTCGGCCAGCTGGTCAAATACGATGATGATGACCGGAACCTGAGTGGATTGATGCTGTCGAAACGGCACCAATTATGACGACGCTCTCGGGTCACTAATCGTGATGATGGCTTCATCACAGTAGCTGGTCTTCAAGACGTCTATTACAACGGTGAACTTCCCTGTTCACGCTGCGTTTTTTAATCTCAGGAAAGTCAAGTCGAAAACCCGGTAGCCGTTTCTCTACCACATCAAACCAGACCGGACACACCTGTACACTTGTGTTGAAAAAAAATAAACACGGCACGAAAATAAATGAATAAGTTTGAAGACGCCTGGTTGAGTTACGAAAAAAAGTCTTAAAATATATAAAAAAAATATAAAAAAAATAATTAATTAATAATAAAGCAAAATGTACAATCGCCGAATTTCAAAAATTACAACGGAGAAAAGAATTCGTTGAAGTAATCAGAGCTTTCGATTTTCCAAATAAAAAATTCTTTTCATAACGGAGCGAAGTTTTCGTTGAGAATAAACAGTGCTTTCAATTTTCCAAATAAAAACAAGTTTTTTCACAGCTATTTACCGAAGCTTTACGGAAATGGCCGAAATTGGGTATTCTGGTGATGATAATAGATTCGTCTTGTCTCTTTTACTCGGCAATAAAAATTGTCTAGGCAGTTAGTTTGACTCTTTCTCGGCTCATTCTGTTTCTATATATCTTTAGCTAGGACTCTATCGGAGGCGCAGTATTTGACTTTAAACCTTTTAAGTTGATCGGCGGCAGGCTTTTCTGCGTTTCTTTACATCTTCAGCCCGGACTTCTATGGAGGGCGACAAGTCTCTAGATCGTGGCCCCCAGTTGGGAACACTTTCCCCTCAATCGTTTCATATCGACTGTAATTTCAATAACTACTCAAACTTTACTGATTTTTTTCACTGGGTTTTCGATTTTATACTTGTCCCCAATTCTTTTGGGGGATGGATGACGAACGCCAGGTATCTACTTTGACGAATGAGATTTCTTCCACCTATTCATGGTGGAGTTATATCATGCCCTTGATTCAACCAATGAGGCAACAACACGTCATATGACGTAATTTTGTTTTCGTCCGCTTCTCCTTAATTACATGATTTTAGGTATGCAAATTTTCACATCCTTTCCCAACAAATTTGGGAAGTATTGATCTAACCCTAACTTAACCCCATAAAATGTCCCGTCAAATTGTTTTGACTATCTTTGCCTTCCACTTTTACAGGGTAAAAATTTGCGCTGAATAAAATAGGAAAATTTTTTTTCTTTTTTCCCCAATTTCCAGCTAATTTCTCTATTTTTCTGATTTTACAAGATTTTTATAGAAATATCAATTGGAAGTCATGAGTTATGGCCCAGTGGATATAGATTTTGGTTAGTTCCTGACTTGACTCTTAGAGTTGTTAGTTCAATACCAGGCTACAGCAGTGGTGAACAAGTAATTGGATGGTTAGAGGGAGATAACTCATGACTTCCAATCGAGGCTTTACGCAAGAAATGGCGTTCATATACCCCAGTGATTGTAATAAAGGGTTCAGTTCGAAATTCCTAGCACCCGAAGAAGGCCTGAGCGTACAACGGCCGAAACATCGTACAAATGGCAACAAAGATGAGGACAATAGTCCGAATAATGTAAATACTGCAAATACTACCTCATTTCAGAAATATAGACAAAAGACGGACAGATATATCCATTTATATATATATATATATATATATATTAGCAATCAGTTTTTATAATAAGAATACTGGCGATACATTTTTAAAATAAAAATACGAGCAATACATTTTATTGTAAAATAACTGCGATGCAATTTTGTACTAAAAAAAATCCCGGCAATTAATTTCATAGACAAGTTATTAACAATGCATTTTTATCGTAAAATATTAGCGATGACCTTTTATAGTAAAATTACTAGCTATTCATTTTTATATAAAGATATATCCAACAATGCATTTTATACGAAACTGACCAACAAAACATTCTATTCCAAAATGTTCAACAATATATTTTATTAGTTGTTGAAGTCACCGTTCGTTTTAGTGCAGTGCACATCGGCACGGAACGACAAACCGGGGACCCGTGTTCGAATTCCAGTTGAATTCATTGTATTCACTTACGCACAAGTACCCTTGGAAAAGGTATTAATCCGTCTCTTCCCTCCATTTATGGGTTAAATAATATGACAGATTGGGTTCTATATCCTTGGCTGGCAACCAGTCTACCGCAGAAAGTAATGGCAATCTACTGTGGGATAATCTTCTGCCCAGTCAGTTATGCCTCTTTGGAGACATGATCGCCTAAGCATCTATCACGTATGGCATTTTTCTGACTGACTAAATATAATAGTTGAGAACAATCAAACATTCTGCTCGGCATAAAGTGAGGGATCAGTTTTATATTGTTATGAAGTAATAAACTGATCCTTCACTAATTATCTAAGCTGATTTATAAATGGAACTTTGTCGGTGTGTATGTGTGTGTGTCTCTGTGTGTGTCCATTACCTATAGATTCTGAAACGGCTGAACCGATTTTCTTGAAAGTTTACACAGTTGTACTATAAGCGTCTGCAAGTGTTCTTAGCTAGGTTTTGTGTCGAGGTACCCCCGATAAACATCGAAAATCGATAATCGAAAAAATCGGGTTATAGAAGGAGTGGTCCGAATTTAATCAGATTTGATACACTCATAGACAACGACATAAGAAACGATATTCAGAAGTTTCAAGGTTGCAGTTCTTTCAATAGTGCAGAAAATCGATATTATATATATATAAGGCAAGATGTTTGTGTGTGTGTCTATTTATCTGCCTGTATGTCTGTATTTTTTTCAGCCCTTTTATTTTAGTTTTTGCTTCGGGTTTGGTTCTAAGAAGGTATAATTGTTGTTCTTAGTCTCAGCCATGATACCATTTACTCAGAGGACTTATTTAGCCTTCAAAATTCAGTTTACGACGAAAAAAACGTATTTGATATCGATACCATGAAATCAAAATTTGACTTACGTCCATTCATTTTTCTTTCAGTCTACGGTTTCGCTTTAACTGGAAACAACTCTTGCTTTTTAGTCTTTGGTGCCAACGTCCAAAGAGTCTGAGCTCCAGGACCATGGATTAATTTTAAAGCTTTCATTACACCCGAGCAACGCCGGACTATATTGCTAGTACTTAATATAATAATGTAATATAATCTACCTCTATTCCCTCTGGCTATAAGTCAAATAACAAGACAGATTGGGTTCTATAGCCTTGGCTGGCAAGCTGTCTACCGCAGAAAGTAATGGCAACCTGCTGCGTGAAAATCTTATGCCCAGTCAGTCATGTCTCGAAAGAGACATGATCGCCCAAGTGTGTATCACGTATGGCACTTAACTGACTGATTGAAATCATACAAATGTGTTTTTAGATTTCGGCATTAAACATAGAGATTGATACACCATTAAGCAATCAACCGATGAATTGAGTGGATCTCGTGGCTTTCATCGGGTGAACGTCAGAACACAAATCCCGGCTCTTTATTGTATGATGAAAGACAGCACGCATTCTGGGTACCACTCGTTTGATCTTTTACCCTCAAGGCGATGTTTCAGATCTATTAATTCTAAGAGAAAATACTTGGGGGACAACTTTTATCCTTGGCCTTTTATGCTGCGTACAATGAATTCCGCTTGTGCGTTGTGGTGCATTGGATATCGGCTAGGAACGAGAAATCGGGGAGCCGAGTTCGAATTCCAGTCGTATTCCTTGCATTCACTTACGCGCAAATATCCTTGGAAAAGGTATTAATCCGTCTCTTCCTTCCAGTTATGGGTTAAATAACAGGACAGATTGAGTTCTATAGCCTTGGTCGGCAACCAGTCTACCGCAGAAAGCAATGGCAACCTATTGCGAGATAATCTTCTGCCCAGTCAGTCATGTTTCTTTCGAAACATGATCGCCTAAACGTGTATCACTGACTGACAATGAATTCCAGCGCGCGCTGACAATTTTAAGCATATTTAAAACTTTTTTCATTCGATGATGATGATGATAATGATTGTTGTGTGTGTGTGTGTGTGTGTGTGTATGTGTGTGTGTGTGTGTGTGTGTGTGTGTGTGTGTTTTCATTTGCATTGTGTGCGAGCGTATGTGTGTATGTTTTATATTGTAGTTGCACCCGGGGGACTGATGTCCAGTTTCATTGCACAGTGACAAGACCAGATAAGTAAAAACAAATTATGTTGTTTACAATCTTCTTGACAGTTTGAGACGTTAAGAAAATGGTTCCTATTTAAAGCTATAGAAAAGAACTTTGTCCAGAATTTTAAAAAAATCGTTTTGTTCATTTTCAGTAAAAGAACCACAGTTGATAAAATAAACGGATTTATTGCAAAAAAACGAAAAAGGTGAAAATTATGTCGAATTCTACAAGAGGGTTCAACTTTTTGACCTCAAGGAAACCTACTGTAAAATAAATTCTATGCATTTTCTAATATTCTTAATTTTAATCAATCCAAGTACGGCAATCATGCGACAAAGATTCAAATGACTACTTGAAATAAAAGAGAATTAAAAGACTTTAGGAAGAACCTGGTACCCAAGCCTAAGCAGAGGACAACAGATTTTTTTTTTATAATCATTACGCCTCAAGCAAGGTATTTGACTGCCACTGTTTTGCAGGGGTTTACATAGGAGGAAAGTTATGAGAAAGAGTGACAGGTTATAGGGGTTGTCAGGAAGTGGGTAAGAGAAGGATGAGAATAGTGATGAGAGTAGAGAGGACGGAGAAGGGAGCATATGAGAGAGGATGCAGGTTAGTGAGATAGTAGATGACTATTGACATTACATTTAAATTATTGGAGATTGTAGCTGTCGGGTAAGTAAGTAAATGAAAGGGAATTCCACAGGCGGGAAGTGCGAGAAATTACTGGAGTAGAATTTGCGTTTACAATTTATTGGTTTTACAGTAAAAGGGTGAGGCCTAGTTGGTAATCTTGTTGCTCGAGTAAATTTATATATAGGGGGCACCAGTGAGCTAAGTTCATCGGAGCAGAAGCCGTGAAAGTATTTGTAGAAGAGACCATTATAACTACTCATGTTTAAAAAATCGAAGAGAAGAGTGAACAGGGCGATTGGGGACGCTACTAACTCCTATTGAGGTGAAAGATAAGAAAAAGAAAAGAAATTATTAGTAAACATAATCTCAGTGTTCTCCGGAAGTAGACCTTAGAAAGAACCGGAAACAGATAACAAGAGATAAAACTACTCCTGTTTAAAATAACTGAGTAGGGAATGTTAACCAGTCGATAGGCGGAATTATCTAATTTTTAAAGGAAAACATTTATTGTAAATTACTTGAAATTTAACCAGTCCTTACTGCATAAATCTTAATCATGCGGAAATATATAACTAGATTTCTACTCTTACAGCTTCTTTTCACGCATTTCCCACCTGTGGATTTCCCTTCCATATATTTGCTTCCCCGACAGCTACAATCTCTAGGAATTTAAATGTAAGGTTAATAGACACCTCCTAACACACTAACTCGCATCCATTCTCACAAGCACGTTTTCCATCTACTCCACCCACATCCTCGCTATCCTCATCCGTCTATTACCCTCCTCCTGACATTTCCTATAACTAATACCTCTTTCTCATCACTTTCCCCTATGTAACCCCCAGCACAACAGTGGCAGTAGAATACCTTGCTTGGGGTGAAATGATTTAAATTTTAAAAAACCTCTTTGTTTTATCTATTCTCCGACACTCTTATTGAGCCTCTCTCTCTCACTCTCTCACTCTCATTCTACCTATCTATTTCTCTATCTATCCACCGGTATCCACATCCGTCTATTACCCTCCTCTTGACATTTCCTATAACTAACCCCTCTTTCTCATCACTTTATTCTCTGTAACCCCCAGTGCAACAGTGGCAGTAATACTACCATGCCTGGGGTGAAATTATTTAAATTTTGAAAAAAACCCTAGTTTTATCCATTCTCCGACATTCTTATTGAGCCTCTCTCTCTCTCACTCTCTCACTCTCATTCTACATATCTATTTCTCTATCTATCCACCGGTATTCTCATCTGTCTATTACCCTCCTCCTGACATTTCCTATAACTAACTCCTCTTTCTCATCACTTTCTTCTATGTAACCCCCTGCACAACAGTGGCAGTAGAATGCCTTGCTTGGGGTTGAGAGGATTTTTAAAAAAAAGATAGGTAGGTAGGTAGATGCGATGTCAGGTTAGCGAAACTGTTATCTACAAGTAAAATATAATCAGAGAGTTGTGTTAAAATTCAAGGTGGAGTAGTTTGTCCTAACTTTTTCTATAGAAAGACATGTGTTGTGTTGTGGCTCCTAATATGTGACATCCGGTCGGCTGGATATATAAAAAACAATGTTTTCATTTTCGGGGTTTTCATTATCACGGACTTCGGTAAGTAACACCTACTACTGCAACAGACTGTAAATATACATCTTGGTTGTACCACTCTGTTAATAAAGTAGTTTATCTACATTTCACTGCGTATCTCTTCATTCCACGATACAACAGTTGGGCAACGAAGGATTCAAATTCATAACGACCGACCAACAAAGCGTCGTTCAAGAGTTAAAAAAAAATATGATGTCCAACGGACAAAAAAATTGGAGGAAGTGAAATGTTGTGTCGTTGTTCGTACCATTTGACATCCGGTCGCCCGGATGTATAAAAGACAATGTGCGCTAAGCACGGGGTGTTTTCATAATCACGGACTTCGGGAAGTAACACCTACTACTGCAAGAGACTGTAAATATACATCTTGGTTGTACCACTCTGTTAATAAAGTAGTTTATCTATATTTTACTGTGTATCTCTTCATTCCATGATACAACAATATGGATTCCTCTGGCATTTCTCATAAGTGGATAAAAGTTCAAATAACTGGTGCAGATAACCTACTCTAGTCTTTAATGGCAGCATGTTTTACTTTTGTCTGCATAGTGTCTCATGACATGTATAGGCACATGCAGTGGTTTTTATTATCAAATTCTAAACCCAACTACCGTACTCTAAGAAAGGACTGGTTTTATGTAGTTACTAATCATGGCTGAATGCCCAGCTTGCCTTACAGTTTAAACCATCACTAGTAGAAAAAAGAGAAGGATTCATATTTATCCCAAAGTTTTTTAGGGTCCTGGACATGACGGTAAACTGCATCCGGCAGCAAGGCTTTTGATTGAGAGGTTGTGAGGAGCATGGAACCACCTCTTAACTGCTGTTGTTCTCAGGTCCACCCTGACCTAGAGGGGTAGCACCTGTTAGGGTCCCAGCTATGACTATAAATAGTTAACCTCCAAATTGGGGTCAAAACACTATGAAAGTATAAAGATACACTTTTACAGAAATATATACGAAAGTTTTGTAATTTGCTTGAAAGACACGGTTCATGGATGAACGCGAAAACAAGCTCTCCTATCATTCTGGAGATGAGATTTTGATCTCGAAATATTAATAAATAATAAATAGGTAATACCCAACAAATTCTTTGGCCTCGTTTATTTTACTAAACGCATTGTGATAGCCTTCAAGACCTAACCATTTACAGAAATATATACATAAAAATAGACTTTTACAGAAATATATACATGAAAATAAACTTTTATAGAATATATATACACTTCTGAAGAAAAAATGTTAACATGACACATTTTTGAAGAAAAAAATTCTCGGCAAAATATTTTTGAATACAAAAAAAAAAGACATTTTCAGTTTTCTAAAATAAAGAATAAAAACAAACAAATTTAATGAAAATTCTGACTAAATCAACCTTCTGACTATAACCGAACATTAAAACAAAACAAAACAAATACAAAACAAAACAAATACCTTAAAACTCCAGTTTTTTGTATTAAATAACCCACAGAGGTGTTGATATGCCGTTAAACAAAACTCAAACTCAAACTCAAACTCAAACTCAATGGTTTTTACTCAAAACTGAGCGTAAAGAACTTGACTTGAACTATAATGGCTCAGAATGTGAAATCACAAAACCAAGTTTGAATTCCATTCCACTTTTGGTTGCAGTTGCTTATACGCAAATTCCCCTAAGAATTGAATGAATGCATCGAAGAACTTTTATCTGGAAAAAAAATCATTGTCATTCTCCAGAAAAATTGATATTTGAATATTTACGCAGAAATAAAAAGAAAAGAATAATTATTAAAATTCAAAATACGTTTCGACTGGTAAGCCTCAATCCTCCCCCATTCTTACGCCAGAAAAAAAAAAAATCAATCAAATAATTTCAACCTGGTAATATTGAACTCTGTCATGGCTGTCAGACAATTTCTGCGACGAGATAATCCTTTAACATCTGATTACCTAACTCCCCAGAGTATAAGCGAGTGACTAACAAAACTTTTTTTTAATACCAAAGATAAACTGAAAGCAAGGATTATGGCAATATTCCGGAATTTCAGTAAGGAGACCGTCCAGAATCGATTCAGGAGATTTTTTTTTTTTTATAAGCGTTTCACCCCGAGCAAGGCATGTCACTGCCACTACTGTGCAGGGGGCTACGTAGAGTGGAGAAAGGCTGATTAAATATAGGAAATAACAGAGGGTGGGTGATAGGCGGGTGAGGATACCGAGAATGAGGGTTGGGTAGATGAGAGTGTTGTGAGAATAGTTGGGAGTTAGTGTGATAGGAGGTGTCTATTGACCCTACATTTAAACACCTGGAGATTGTAACTGTCGGGAAAGCAGACTTGTGGAAGGGAGTTCCACAGGCGGGAAGCGCGAGAAAAGAAGCTGTTGGAGTAGAATTTACGGTTACATCTTATTTGTATAACTGTAAAAGGGTGGGACCTAGTTGCTAATCTAGTATCTCGTGTAAATTCGTGCTTAGGCGGCACCAGTGATCTAAGCTCATCGGAGCAGAAGCCATGAAAGTACTTGTAGAAGAGGCACAGGGAAGCCACATCACGCCGGTGTGAGAGCGGCTGCAGCCGGTCTGCCAAGTCAGTATCAACCACGTTACAGATCCTCCTTTGTATTTTGTCAAGAAGCCCAAGGAGAGCAGCAGGGCCGAAGTCGTTATGAGGCTGTGGTTGAAGCCAATGACGATTTTATTAAATAAATTTACTTTCTAGCATTCCAAGTTATTTTTGTGAAATTTTGGGAAATACATATATTAAAATGATATAGTGTTATTTTCCTTTTTGTGTAACTTAGACGCCAATTTATTCATCGCAATCTGTGTGTGTGTGTGTGTGTGTGTGTGTGTGTGTGTGTGTGTGTGTGTGTTTGGTGTGTGCGTGTGTGTGCAATAGATATTGGCTCGCTCGGAACGAGAAATCGATTTAGTTTGGGGTTTGGGTATTATATCCCCTCCTTGATGTTGAATTGAAATTTTCTCCTAGACTGGCTACCAGCCAAACTTACAGAGACCTTTCGACCTAGCTATTTACCTATAGTCTGTTGCTGAAGTAGAAAATAGATGAATACACTCATTTTCCAGTGGCGTTAGTGTGAAATCAACACAAACTCTCTCGTTCTGAATTCGAAATCAGCTCGTTACCCCTTACGGCAACTTCGTATGAAACCCGATAACGCAAAACCTAAGTTATTAAATGAACCCTAATACATCTATTCCAATCAAACTACATTTTAGAATAAATATGTCTAAATTATTTTAGAATAATTATGTCTAAATTATTTGTGTTCCAACTGTGAGCCGAAAAACTCCCTACATACTACTAAATTCACATATAAGAGTCTAAATAAAATTTACAATTTTAAATTTAAAGTACGTATATTTTGGCAGCATCTTTTCTTTTAAGCAAGCTGTGTTAAACGATAAAGACAACATAGTCTTATATATTTTCTTTTGAATTTTTTCATATTTTCTGATTAAACATTTTATTTCAAAATTATATTTGTATAAAAATTGTCCAAAAGTTGTCTTAGTATTTACAAACAACCATGTATTCCATATAATTCACGCATCTACGTGAGCAAATATCTTCACGTGTGCATGTTGTTTACATTATTACTGCCTTTGAATTTAAAAATTCTTCATAACGTTAATTTATTTTCTTTTAAAATGTTGTAACACTTTTCTTTCTGCAAGGCAATATTTGATTTTTAAACTGTAATATAGTCCCTGAATGATGAACGATGACGTTCGTAAGTACTAGGACAACTTTTGGACAATTTTTATACAAATATAATTTTAAAATAAAAAGTCTAATCAGAAAATATGAAAAAATTCAAGAAATATATATATAAGACTATGTTGTCTCTAACGTTTAACACAATTTGCTTAAAATTTTACATTTATCTCAAGACGGCCTTTGTAATCGGGAGTGTGAGATGTAATCCTCAACAGCCTTATTTAAAAGTTAAAGGTTAATGTTCATTCATAGTTAAAGTATTAAACAAAGGGAGGTGAACGCATATTTGGCTTGCACCAAAGACATTCTCATTCATGAGTCACATTTTCGACTCTGAAAAACGAGTCTTGCAATCAGAATTCACTTGGTATTATTTGATGAGGAGTGGGGGGGCAAGTTACAGACACCAACGGCGGGATCAAAGGCGGTGCATTTATCTACCTGTTTACATGCCGATAAGCGAATTTGGTTTTAATTTGTTGGCGATTTAACCGTTCCAATCTCTCTCGATTGATCCTGACACGCCAGTAACTTTAGACGCACCCACTGTTACTTCAAAATGACCGTCGTAATAGGAATTACAATGTATTTTACGAAATCGGGCTTGTCTCTTTCGATAACTTTTTTTAAGGTTTCGCACAGAGTTCTTTGAAAGCACCTCAGGTTAAAGAGCAAGACTATCGCTAGGAGATATTTTATTAATATAATATTATTATCATGATCACTTCAATAATAAGGTCTAGTTCTCGGCATGACTAGTTCCATCCATATGACTCTGTTGCATGTCAATGTTTAAGTTTATTATTATTCCAGTTCATTCAGTGGCGTTGTTAGCCTAAAATAGTCTAAAATAGTGGTCAGTATGATGGGAAGATTGTTGGCATTTATGGCACGTCTGATCTCCCAGTGGGCTGATACTTGCCTCATGATTTTATGCAGTCTGTCATTTATGTTGCGATCTACGTAGGCGAGATGTCGAGGGTGCTTCTCTAGATGTTCATTTCTGGTATTTAGTTGTTTTTTTTTCAGTAATTGCACGTTTTCAAGGAGGATTTTAAGCTCTATGACTGTGTCGTCTGGTCCACTTGCTTTGTTTCTATTCAGTTTGGCTATTGCAGATTCCACTTCAGACTTCAATATTTCCGGTATGTTCTCATCTTTGTGTATTATGGATCTTTTATTGCATTGGCTATTTTTTCAGCTGAATCACCGTCTGTAGAGAGAGCCACGACTGAGAAGTATTCTGTCTGAAGACAAAGAATATGCCAATATTGAGCCCTCTTCGATTTCTCCCAGTGAGTTTGATTGCGACACGGGTCGAGTTTAACGTGGTAAAACAGAACACCTACATTAGGGTCAAGAGTCACATGTACCCAATCACCGTAATCGTCGGATGGCGCACATTGCATTGTCCTTTTTCTTGCAGACACTTGGATCAGGGGTTAAAATTGGCTCATCTCCTGCATACTCGGATTTGGGCATTAAGCCTGTCTATTCTCAGACGAATCTCTCTTCGTAGATGGAGCCTTGACTGAGTCGAACCTTTCTCGAAGACAGAAAGCTTGACTGTCTTTCTCAGCCGAGTTCCAGATAGAAGACAGATCCCGACTAAGTCGCTCTCTGCCTGAATTCAGAGAGCTTGACTGATAGTTTCGTGCTTGAGCGAAAAATTGAGTATATACCCAATGCCTCTACACTGAGACGGCATATGACCCTATCTTGTGTGTGGGGAACACGCGCGTTCGTAGACACAGCCCCGACTGAGTTTAACTATTCGCGAAGATAGATAACTTGCTTGTAATTTTTCAGTCGAGTCTCAGTTCGTAGATCGAGTCCCGACTGAGTCGTTTTATGCCAGAGAACAGTGAACTCGACTGACGTGTTCGGTTAGCCCTGAAATATGTTTTAAGTATTTTATTTAAACCGTCTCGTCTAGTTTATTTGTGTTAACGGGATATCTGATTTACTCCACATCTATTATATATTTTGAAATATCTAGCATAGGAGTAACCAATCAATTAGCCCACCTCAAAGACTGGATGACACAGTAGAGATACTATAGAGAAAAATCGACGCGATTAGTGAGTTACTTTTTTGTCTATAAAGAAATAACACAAGAACAGGAAAAATAGATCGATTTGGATTTAGACAAAAAATGAAGAGTAAAGTGGGTGGGTGTATGGACTAAAGAGGAAGGAGGAGAAGGAGTGAGAATGGAGCTGAAGGAAAAAAACAGCATAGTATGGTGCAGCTAAGAAAGATGGGGAGGATTAACGATAAAACACTCACACACAGACACACACACATACATACATACACATACACACATATATATATATATATATATATATATATAATTCAGATACTTTAATCCAAGTGAAAAAAGCAGGAAGGTAAATTCCAAAAACCCGATCCTAATTAATATTAAAAATTTTATTTTAATATTAAAAAATGATACAGGAAGAGAGCTCCATGTAATAAAATATTACAGAGCAAATATAAATTAAAAAAGGATTAATTCAATGATGTTGAATGACCATTTCGATGTGAAAATCCCCACGGGGGATAACACATCACCTCAGCAACCGAAAAATCCTTTCAGAAACTGGAGAATTTTCGGTAGAAAAAACAGTATAATGAATATTATAGAGCTTATTATAATCATATAATTATGAATTATAATTTTGTATTTTTGTATTTAAATGTAAATCATTTTCAGAACTAACATCCAACATTGCCTGATGAAGAGAGTCTATCTTGAAACATAGAAATTTCCGTGTCGCAATGTGCAATTAATTCATAATTATATATATATATATATATATATATATATATATATATATCTTGAAACATAGAAATTTCCGTGTCGCAATGTGCAATTAATTCATAATTATATATATATATATATATATATATATATATATATCTTGAAACATAGAAATTTCCGGAAATTTCTATGGAAATTTCTATGTTTCAAGATAGACTCCTTCATCAGGCAATGTTGGATGTTAGTTCTGAAAATGGTTTACATTTAAATACAAAAATACAAAATTATAATTCATAATTATATGATTATAATAAGCTCTATAATATTCATTATACTGTTTATCATAAAATAAATGCCGAGGCATTCTAAATAGTAAAACCTTGGGTCCTCTTCACTTGGATTTATCGTTCATTCAGCCATGAATTAGAACACTCTCAGCTATTGGGCATGTATAATGATAATATACACGCTAAAAAGTCTGCCTCCTTCTACCGAGCGCCTATAGCTCAGAGGTAGAATCGCCGACTGACGCCAATTCGGTCGTGTTTCAATCCTGGGAAACGGGCAATCAGCTGTCTAACCGTACTGATGAGCTGTGATATAACGAAACAGATCTGTCTGCGGATGACTATATATATATATATATATATATATAAGTAAATTAAACCTAGTGAGCCAACAAACCTACTAAGGTTTAACCTAAACGGATCTTCAGGGAACATTGGCCTTGAAGATCCGTTTAGGTGAAACATTAATAGGTTTGTTGGCTCACTAGGTTTAATTTACTTATTCTGCTCTGCTTATGTATTGAGCGCTTTTTGTTATTGATTTCTCGTCTCGGGATTTTTCTTTGGGCTACGTGCTGGCTCGGTCCAAATCTCTTTAGCTGATGTTCCTGTGCTTAGCTCTTTCTTTTTTTACAATCATTTTCCCTTCTACGTATATACGCGGAGGGTTTTTCGAAACGAGTATAGTGATAAGTTTGTGTATATATATATTACAATGATGATATATTGAAATTGTCCAAGGCCCAAGAAAAGGCAAAGAAAGGGTTTACTGGAAGTGAAAGGTTAGGAAAAGACCTTAGAAGTAACTGGAAATTCAATTGTAAACAGAACACAAGGGACAAACCACTAATCATACACCCATATATATATATATATATATATATATATATATATATATATATATGAGTTTTTCACATATAAAACGTGGGAATGACGGCCCCGAATTTTTAGGGAGTCAATTGAGTTGCTTCGGTTTTGTTTTTCATTTATCTTCCATTTTGTTGTTTCTACTCTGCATTGAGCACTTTTAATTGCCAACTTTATTCGTATTAGAGAGAGTGAGAAAAAGGAAAAAAACAAAAAATAGTCATATCTTTCATTCTCTTTGCATGTATGGAAAGAGAGACAGAGAGAACATTATTTATATGTTTAAAGGTTTTTTTCTGCACCATCTTTTTTTTTTATTAAGGGCCTCCATTGTTTGTAAAGTACATTTAAAGTGTAAGAAGCCCATATTATAAAAATCAATAAACCAATGTATTGGTTGTATTTGAAAAATCAAAATATATCGGTTTGCAACAATTTTTGGTAAATTTTCGTTTTAAGTACCGACGGCTTTTCCCCTTCAAATTTATCCAAAATAGCATTATCTCTGTGCAAATGTATATGCTGAACTCAAATCAACTGTTAGTTATTGAAGAAATTTACCTTTTTATCTAAATGTCCATAAAAAAACGAACTATACCTTGCACTTTTTCTCTCCCGTAACTCTCACGAAGTCATGTAATTAACTGCAGAATGACGTACTGCGTATGTGAACGAATTTTGGCAGATTTTTGGTCGATTTTTCTTCATTCATTTACTGATACTTCCGGCGATATACTTCCGGTAATAAAAGTAATGCGCTATTGTAATTCTACGCTTATTACTTTCATTACAGGAAGTACATCGCCGGAAGTTTCAATAAAGGAAGAAAATCGACCAAAATTCGACAGAAAATTGCTGCCTACGTAGAACGTCATTCTGCAATTAATTACCTGACTTCGTGAGAGTTACGGGAGAGAAAAAGTGCGAGATATAGTTTGTTTTTTTATGGACTTTCAAAGCAAAAAAGGTAAGTTTCTTCAATAACAAATTGTTGATTTGAGTTCAGCATATACATTTGCGCAGAAATAATGCTATTTTCGATAAATTTGAAGGAGAGAAAAGCCGTCGGCACATAAAACGAACATTTACCCAACGTTTATACCAGGCACAGCAGCTCTTATGCACCATTTAGTCAATATAGTGTGACAAAATATAATCTAAGAAAATGGCTGTTTAGTTGTAAGCGCTTGGAACCCACAATTATGTATACAAAAAAATTACAGAAAAATAAAGTTTTTTTTTTTTATCATGCCCTCTACCCAAAGACGATAAGTCTACCAATAGGAAAGGTGTTACTGCAAGTAAAATCGAATGAGAAGACTTTAGGAATCTTAAACGGGAAACAAGAGATAAAGCTCTAATCTTGTTCGTAAGACGTGGATGAGGTGTAAACCGAGCGATTGGCGAAAGCATGAAGTTTAAAGATTTGCTTAATAGCATATCAACCTCTGTGGGTTATTTAATGCCAAAAAGGTGGGGCTTTAAGTGTGTGTCTTTTTTATGTTCGGTAATTGATTTAGTCTGATTTTGATGATTCTTTTTATTTCTTTTAATCTTATTTTTATCTTAGAAAACTGAAGATGACTTCTAGTTTTGTATTTAAAATGTATTGCTGATAATATTTTTTTTCCTTAAAAAATGTATTATGGTAATAATTTTTTCCTCCAAAAATGTATTATGGTAATTTTTTTTCTCCTTCAAAAATTTATTATGGTAATTTTTTTTTCCTTCAAAAATGTATTATGGTATTAATTTTTTTTCCTTCAAAAATGTATTATGGTAAAAAAATTTTCCTTCAAAAATGTATTATGGTAATATATTTTTTCTTAAAAATGTAAAGTTTTCTATAAAAGCCTATTTTTATACTTTCATAGTATTTTGACCCCAATTTAAGGGTTAAATATTTACCCATATCTGGGACCCTAACAGGCGCTACCACCCCGGATCAGTGTGGACTTGGGAACAACAGCAATTAGCAGGTGGTTCCATGCTCCTTACAACCTCACAATCGATTGCTGTCGGATGCAGTTTACCAGGCGAAATCATCGAAATTACAGCAGCACTTCGTGAGAAGAACTTGTTGAAGTGGAACTTCCTTGTTACTAATGGAATACGAAGTGTATGTGGCATGGCGTATCATAGCCGTACGGTTTAGATTCCGTGGGAATAAGGAATATGGCTCATCTGAAAATTTATCTTGGAAATAACGAAACAGCAGTGAGATGCATGCGACGTTCTGTCTGTAGGAGAGTGGTTCCAGAGTGGAAGAATTAATCACTCACAAGGTCACGTAAACGATTTTTAACTTTATCAAAATGGAAATTGACAAATTACACTCACACATACGTGCACATACACACAAAAGCATACACACACACACACACACATATTATATATATATATTACAAGAAAGTGAAAGAACACGTAGATTAAAAACCCACTGATTAAGCATTTACTTTTATAGAGTGCTCGATACAGGGTAGAGCTTAATACTCCTTAATTTTCTAAATAACCATGAATTCATCTTATATTTTAAAAAATAAACAGTTTTCAGCATTTATTTCAACATATCACCTGAAGAGGAACAGTTCTGTTCTGAAACATGAAAATTTTTATGTAGTGATATTATGCTTTTGTAACCCATTGTAATGACAAAATTACTATATATCATATCGCCTCAAGCAAGGCAGTCATTGTCACTGGTGCGCATGGGGTTACATAGGAGGAAAGTTATGAGAAAGAGTAACAGGTTAAAGGGCGTGTCAGGAAGTGGGTAAGAGAAGGGTGAAGGTACTGAGAGTGGAGTTGACGGAGAAAAGAGCATGAGAGAGAGGATGCAAGTTAGCAAGATAGGAGATGACTATTGACTTAAACTTCTGAAGATTGTAGCTGTCGGGGAAACAGGTAAACGGAAGGGAATTCCACAGGCGGGAAGTGCGAGAAAAGAAGCTGCTGGAGTAGAATTTGCGTTTACATTGGTTTCACAGTAAAAGGGTGGAACCCCGTTGCTAATCTTGTGGCTCAAGCAAATTCATGCAGAGGAGGAACCAGAGAGCTACGTTCATCGGAGCAAATGCCGTGAAAGCATTTGTAGAAAAGACATAGAGAAGCCACATTGCGCCGGTGAGAAAGTGACTGTATCTGAGCTGCCAGGTTGATGCCGATCACATTACAGATTATTCGTTAGATTTTGTCAAGGATCCTTAGGTGGATAGCAGAGGCACCCGACCAGATATGGCAGCAGTATTCAATGCACGGGCGGATGTTAAGTCGGGATCGATCACTTTAGAGATGCTTCGTTAGATTTTGTCAATGGTCCCTAGGTGTATAGCAGAGGCACCCGACAAGATATATGGCAGCAGTATTCAATGCACGGGCGGATGTTAAGTCGGGATCGATCACTTTACAGATTCTCCGTTGGATTTTGTCAAGGATCCCTAGGTGGATAGCAAGGGCACCCGATCAGAAATGGCAGCAGTATTCAATGCAGTTAAATATGTCAGTGGCACTTCATATTTGAATTGGCTATTGTAAAGGACATAACTAGAGGAGTCGCTTACTTACTGGAACGATACGGAGAACAGACCATTTTCCCGAGTCTTTAGCGATATATACGAGTTTCAATTAAGATCTTTGGTGAGCTTGGTGAGCTGAGTTCCACTCAGCCTTCAAGGCCAGGGACCTCCTTAAGAGAACGCACTTTCATCACGGCAGGTGAAAATCCATGTCTGGACAGTGACAATGGAACGTTAATTGAATGAGAGAAAAAGAGAGGAGAAGATAAGAGAAGAGAAAGAAAGGGGAAGTATAGAGAGGGTTAGTTGAGTGAGAGACAAAAAGAAAGAGTAAAAGGAACAGAGGAATAGAGGCAGAGAAAAATAGAAAGAGAAAGTGGGGGAGGGAGAGTAAAGTAGTGAAAAAAAGCTTAACTAAAAAGAGAAGACTGTCGTAAAAAGTAATGAGAGTAAGAAAGAAAGAAAGAAAGAAAGAAAGAAAGAAAGGAAAAAAGAAATACGTTCGCCCCCCCCCCCCCCCCCCACACACACACACTCTCTCTGGGTCGTGTCATTTCAGACCAGGGGCAATCATACACCTCTGTTTGGTTTTGTGGTGCTTGTTCTGACATCCATTTGTCAAACATTATCAAGTAGGTAACTGGGTGTTTTCCCTGTTTCTCCTGCCTTTAATAGCCATTTGAGTGTTAAAATTTCAAGCTTTCTTTTCTCATTATGTATACATCAAACGTCTGCTGTACGTTTCTGAATATTATAAAAGTGTTGTATCGTGAAATGAAGAGATACACAGATAAATGTAGATAAACTACTTTATTAATAGAGTGGTACAACCAAGATGTATCTACAATATTTACAGTCTCTCGCAATAGTAGGTGTTATTTCCCGAGTTCCGTGATAATGACAACAGTCAACTGTTGTATCGTGGAATGAAGAGATACACCGAAAAATGTAGATTAACTACTTTATTAACAGAGTGGTCCAACCAAGATGTATATACAATATTTACAGTCTCTCGCAGTAGTAGGTGTTACTTCTCGAATTGATAATGACAACTCCCCGTGCTAAGCGCACATTGTATTTTATGCATCTATTTATTATTTTTTAATAATAAATATTATATTATTAATATTCATATTATAATATTATAATTTATATTTATACATGGTACGAGACACGAGATAACATCTCCCCCGCTCATAGTTTTATGTCCGTCAGGCATCATATTTTCTGAACGACGCTATGTTCGTAGATCGCTATGAATTCGAATCCTTCGTCGCCAACTGTTGTATCGTGGAATGAAGAGATACACCGAGAAATGTAGATAAACTACTTTATTAACAGAGTGGTCCAACCAAGATGTATATGCAATATTTACAGTCTCTCGCAGTAGTATGTGTTACTTAATTAATTCCGTGATAATGACAACTCCCCGTGCTAAGTGCCCATTGTCTTTTATACATCCGGGCGACACGACTAAAAGGTGTCTTTGTGGTTTTAGTTTTTCTTAAAACTTTTTTGTTTCTCACTCACTTTTTGTATTCCTCTATAGAACCACGTTTCAAGTCTCTTCTTCATCCTCAAGGAAGTTTTCATGCATTCACGTCCATATAAAAATTTAGATATTACATTTTTAATCTCTTCATTATTTGCTTAGTTTCAGATAGACATCTTTCGATATTCTAACATGCCTTCCGATAGCTGTCTTACACTTTCCATCATCTGATTTTCTTCACTGGTCTAAGAAAAGCATTTTAACAAGAGAAATAAATTACATTCACTTTAAAAATTTAATTACGTCATCCCAACTCAACATAAATAAATAGTATTTAGAACTAATATGGTTTGTTTGTTCCTACTTAACGGCCTATCAACATCCAAGGATCCCTAGGTGGATATCAGGGGCACCCGACCAGATATGGTAGCAGTATTCAATGCACGGGCGGATGTTAAGTCGGGATCGATCACTTTACAGATTCTTCGTTAGATTTTGTCAAGGGTCCCTATGTGGATAGCAGGGGCACCCGACCAGATATGGCAGATTTTTTAACATACGAACTAATCTTTATGAAGGAAGCGTACCAAGTGCTTTTGTGTTCGACTGGTACAACAGATTTTGAGAGGTTTCCAAATGTGATGATCGATAAGTAGCCCCATGGACATCAATAACTGGTGAGAAACATCAAAACTTCAAAGAAAATGTTCAAAAGAACGCTGAAAGACAACAAATATGTACAGGGTGTATCAAAAATACTTTCACAAGTTTTGTTGGTGAGATCCTCACATCAAAACAAAGACAAAAGTCCAGATAAACATGCATCCACAAAGCCCTCGTTACACTGTTTACAGTATTCGGACTATTGTCCTCATTTTTGGTGACATTTGCACGACGTTTCGGCCGTTGTACGCTTCGGCCTTCTTCAGGTGCTAGAAATTCCGAACTGAACCCTTTATTACAATCACTGGGGTATATCATTCTCATTCCGTGTGCGAAGTCTCTTTTGGTAATCATGAATTATCTCCCACTAACCAGACTCTCTAAGTTACTTGTTCACAACTACTGTAGCCTGGTATTGAAATCACAACTCTTTAGGTCAGGTCACTGGAACTAATCAACCTCTATATCCAATAGTAACGTGTTTGGTTCGAAATTCCTAGCACCTGAAGAAAGACGGAGTGTGCAACGGCCGAAACGTCGTACAAATGGCAAAAAAGATGAGGACAATAGTCCGAATAATGTAAATACTACCTCATCTCAGAAATATAGACAAATACTGAAAGCCTTTGTTTTTGAGTTATTAAGTTGAAAGAAAGTTTACGGTAGATGTTATTTCCTGTTTTTTAAACAGGAAATAAAATATTACATTGCATTTGACTACATGGTTTTGTTGTCATTCCGCGCTATCCCGCGGTGTGACGTCATAAAACCGCATCGCAAACTTAAGAACTGTGTTTAATATTTTTGGTAACTATTGCCGTTGCCAAGCGGAGTTTTATGTCAACACAAAATAAAATCGTCGGTGATGGTGGATTTTATAATATTTCAGTTTAAACAACCTCTCTGAATATGACTCATGTGAGCCGAAAGCTTAGAAGAAAACCAATAAATAATTATCCAAATGTTGGAAAATTTTTGTCTTTATTTTCAATTGAAATTAAAGCAAAAATACGATGTTTAGAACGACTCATGATTAAACATAATAGACATTCATTGTCTCTTATATTTAACAGCATATGTTTAGAAAATTACTTGCTGCCTCGATATATATATATATATCCGCAGACAGATCTGTTTCGCTGTATCACAGTAAGGTTAGACTCCGATTGCTTTTTAACCCAGTATTGAAACCCGACCGAATTGGTGTCAGTCGGCGATTCTGCCTCTGAGCTATGGGCGCTCGGTAGAAGGGGCAGACTTTTTTAGCATGTATACTATCATTATACACGCCCAATAGCTGAAAGTGTTCTAATTCATTGCTGAATGAACGATGCGTAGATGCTAGAGTAGCTACTGTTTTTCAAAGTCTACCATTCTTGCATAGCGCTCAATCAGAGTATGAGCGCGTAAATAGTCATCCATAGACAGATCTGTTTCGTTGTATAATTTAGGATCAAATATAGATCAGCTGTGTATCAGAATCCAACAGAATGCTACTATAAGGGATAAACAAAGAGGAAAGTTTATAAAACTAACAAAACGAGCATACAAAATCCACAAGTTAAAAAAGCAGACCCCGTCGTCGGTACTTCTAATGCCAAAGACGAAAAATAGATAACCTTACCCTGCAACAGTCTATCGATGAAATGTAAAAATAAATTACTTATCTCCGATCCAAAGGTCTTTACCACCACTTTCAAGAGAAAATAGATTCAACACTGTTTCATAATCCGGGATTTATTAAATAAATTGTCTGTAAGTAGAAATAGTTACGCTGGCGTGACGATAATGTAACTAACTAACCGCATCTATGAACATAAGAGAGACCTACGTTGGGACAACAGTTTAAACT
Organism: Ascarosepion bandense; assembly: GCA_037127315.1. Classification (NCBI taxonomy): domain Eukaryota; kingdom Metazoa; phylum Mollusca; class Cephalopoda; order Sepiida; family Sepiidae; genus Ascarosepion; species Ascarosepion bandense. Next base: position 446,982 of record JBBBDQ010001848.1, read on the forward strand.
TGCTGTTAACACACAGGAGCAAAACTGGCCATAACTTCGAGTTCATAAATACCACACTAATTCGAAAAGAACATAAATCTTTAGATAAAAAATATTTAAATCTTTTATATACAGACGGCAAATATACTATATTGCATCACTAAGCAGACAACCACCACACATAAATAAAAATGCCCTCCAGACGCACATATATACAAAAGAATATACAATATCATCAGAATCCCGCATAGAAAAACTAGATTCATGATACACATACATGCATAGATTCACACACGACAGCTGCTCTACAAGACAAAGTGCGTGTGAAGTCTGATCTAAACTTATTTACAAATGAACTTTGTCTGTGTGTGTATGTGTGTGTGTATGTGTGTGCGTGTGTCCGTTACCTATAAACTCCGAAACGGCTGAACCAATTTTCTTGAAAATGTACACAGTTGTACTATAAGCGTCTGCGAGTGTTCTTAGCTAGGTTTTGTGTCGAGTTACCCCGATAAATATCGAAAATCGAAAATCGAAAAAATTATAGAAGGAGTGGTCCGATTTTAATCGTATTTGATACACTCATAGAACAAGACATAAGAAACGATATTCAGAAGTTTCAAGGTTGCAGTTCTTACAATAGTGCAGAAAATCGTTAATATATATATATATAAAGCAAGATGTTTGTGTGTGTGTCTGTTTATCTGCCTGTATGTCTGTATTTTTTTCAGGCTTTTTATTTTAGTTTTTGCTTCGGGTTTGGCTCTAAGTAGGTATAATTGTAGTTCTTAGTCTCAGCTATGATACCATTTACTCAGAGGACGTATTTAGCCTTCAAAATTCAGTTTACGACGAAAAAATCTTATTTGATATCAATACCAGGAAATCAAAATTTAGCTTACATGCATTCATTTTTCTTTCAGTCTACGGTTTCGCTTTAACTGGAAACAACTATTGCTTTTTAGTCTTTCGTGCCAACGTCCAAAGAGTCTGAGCTCCAGGACCATGGATTAGTTTTAAAGATTTCATTACACCCGAGTAATACCAGGCTACATTGCTAATCATATATATATATATATATATATATATATATATATAAGTCATCCACATACAAGCCTGTTTCGCTGTATCACAGCTCATCATTGTTGCTAGACACATCCATTTGATTTTGGCCGGGATCGAAACTCGACCGATTTGGTATCAGTCGGAGTCGCTACTCCCTATGCCATAGGGGCATGGAATCAGAGAAGGGAAATTTTAATGTGTTGCATATAAGCAGTGTATACACACGTCAGTAACCGAAAGAACTCAATTCATTTCTGAAGAGCCATGCAATTTGCAGAAGTGGAAACTGTTTTTAAAATTTTCTTCTCTAGAGACCTCAATCGTAATAAGAGTATATAAATATTAGTCATTCACATAAAAGTCTGGTTCGCTGTATCACAGCTCATCAGTGCGGATAGACACATCAACTTGCTTCTGGCCGGGATCGAAACTCGACCGATTTGGTGACATATATATATATATGTATATTCTCTTTACTAAAAACTTTAAATACCAAGTGCAAACAAACTTAGGTGTATATATATGTATATATATATATATATATATATATGTAAATTGATCTGTGCTCATGTATTAGTGCAATATTATTTTTAAAGAATTTTATATGTATTGGCAATTAATAACAATGGTCTATTTTTTTTAGCGAAGCTCGGCTAAAAGCAAAAAAGAAAAGAAGGGAAAATGAAAATAGATAAAGAATGAAATAAATCCTAATAAATAAATTGAATGAAATAAAAGAAAAGAACTGCTGATGGGAACACAAAGAAATCTCGCTTTATTCTCGTAGTAAATATGTCAAGTTCACGTTTCGCTGAACACCATCGCCATGATAGTGAGATGAATGTGAAGATCGATACTGAAAATGAATTTTAAAGTTTCTTCAGAATTTATCTCATGTTATCTACGCCATTTTGTATTTATTTCTATTAGATTTTTGCGTGCTGTTAACTTTAATATTAAAGTACTTGCTTTTCCTGAAACTTTCTTTAAAAAATATTCATTTCATAAAATATGGATCTGACATCTGTCCAAGGTGCTTATTTCTTTCTTCATCGATTTTTTGTTTGCCAAATTTTCATTTCTCTCAAATGTTTTTCGTTATTTTAATAATTCCCACTTTTGAGTGTGTCTGTCTTTAGGTTATTCTTTTTTCTTTTTTTTCTTTTTTTCTTTTTTTCCTTTATTTTCATTCTTTCTTTTTACTTCTTCCTCTCTTTCTAGTTTTATTTTCATTTTTCGTTTTTTTTTTTAAAGACTTGATAAGCCGTAAAACGAATCAATCAGCTAGACAATTCCACTTTATGAACTAAGAACAGTTACAAATATCCAAACCGTTTTCCAATAACTGCAGTTTTGTAATATATCTGGTTACATGGATAATTTTTATATTAATATTCGCCCAATACAAGCCCCAAGAGCCACTCAAAGTAGATGGACTCTACATGGTGCTGTATGAGCATAAGTAACTACAAGAAGTTCATGGGGCTATGCAGGAAAGATATACCACACACAATACACGCTATGAGCCAAATAATAGGTTAGATTGGGTTCTATAGCCTTGGCTGGCAACTAGTCTATCCCAGAAAGTAATGGCAACCTACTGAGGGATAATCTTCTGCCCAGTCAGTCATGAGTGTTTGGAGACATGATCGCCCAAAGCGTGTATCACGAATGGCACCTTAACTGACTGACTCAATATAATATTTTGAATCATGATTAAGGCTTGTACTGGGCATAAAGTGGGGGGTCGGTTTTCTATTGTTATGAAGTAATAAACTGTTCCCCCACTAATTACGACTTAATAATATAATACAACTGTCTCACCTCTAGCTACGAGTCAAATAACAGGACAGATTGGGTTCTAAATCCTTGGCTGGCAACTAGTCTATCTCAGAAAGCAATGGCAACCTACTGCGGGATAATCTTCTGCCTATTCAGTCATGTTTCTTTCGAGACATGATCGCCCAAAGTGTGTATCACGAATGCCACTTAACTGACTGACTGAATTTTCATAAGAAATTTAGAAGGAAAGCAGATAGAACTCAGTCAAAATGAATGCATGAAAAATGACTAAATGTAAATAAGGAATTCACGTTGTTAGCAAAAGGAACAGCCGCAGGTGGAATTTAAACAATAGTGACTTCTTTAAAAAGCAATAAAATAAATCTCTGAAGAGATATGATCGACCATACCATGAATGCACATGCCTCCACACACTCTTTCTATTACTCTCTTTCTCTCTGTCTCTCTCGCTATATATATATATATATATATATATATATATATATATATAAGTTATTATTATGTCATTTTTCATAATTCGATTTCTGCTATGGTCGCACTACCTACCAAGTCTGCGGATAGACATAAGGCAGGTCGTGGTGTGTTGCTATGGCTCTATTTTATGCTTTTTATATCTCTTCTAACATCTCTTGCGTTACATAGACAAAGTTCTCCTTAGTGTGTAGGCTGTACTTAACAGGACAATTTTTTGTTTATCTCTTAAGCTGGGTTTTCCAGGGATTTTTTCAATGTGTTGTTTTGTTCCAATCTTTATTATTCCAAGTGCACCTACTATCACTGTCACAATTCTTGTTTTAAATTTCCACATTTTTTCTATTTCAGTTTCCAGGTTTTTATATTTTGACAGTTTTTCGAATTCCTTATTTGCTATGTTACAATCCGCTGGACAAGCCATATCAATTAATAGGCAAGTTTTTTTTTCTTTTTGGTTTTTAACAATAATATCCGGTCTATTTGTTTCAACTTTCCTGTCTGTGTGGATGGAGTAATCCCATAGAATGGTAACATTTTCTATTTCTGTAACCGGTGCTGGGTGATGTTCATACCAATGTTTGTTTACATATTTTTCATAGCATTTGCACATTGTCCAGTATAAATATTGACCCACTCTATCGTGACGATTTTTATATTCATTTGGGGCAAGTACGAAACGTCCTGAGATTAGATGGTCTATTGTTTCTTGGTGTTTATCTCAGAACCTGCATTTTGGATCCACATTATTATGTATGATATTTGCGCTGCAAGAACAAAGCCCTCGGTTTCATGCTTTAATTCAGATGCACGTAACCATCGATGAGTATTAACTTTATCAACATTGGGTTTATTAGCACGTTCTGGATATTGGCCATGCAGAGGTGTGTCTTGCCAACATTGTTTCATCTGTTCAAGAGCTTTATCGTTGGCTTTCTTTTTCATATATTTTGTCACAATAGTTGGTTCTTGGCTTCTGTTTTGGTTTTCTAAAGAATCTACCAAATGAAAATCTTGTTTGTATTTACTGCCTTCTTTCATTATTGAATATTTTTCTTTCTGTCTTCATGTTGTTTGACTAATTGCATCATCCAGTCCTTTGTTGTTCCTATGTATGTTAGTAAGCCATTATTATTATTATTATTATTATTATTATTATTATCATAGCGTGCTGGAACTTCATAGCTAGAATGTTTCGGTATTTAATGCACTATCATCAGACAGTGAAATTTGGTTAATTTACTCGTATATATATATATATATATATATATATATATATATATATATATATATATATATATATATATATTGATTGTTTAATACTTGGTTTTCGGTCATAATAGGCTTAGACCAGTACACATTTGTATTAAAAAGTGTTCGATACAATTATATTGTAGAACTTTTGAATATTTTCCATTTTTAAACAACTTATTTCGCTACCTAGGTTTCTACCATGAGTGGTGTCTTCAGGCGATTTTTAATAACTGATTTTGCCGTTTACTGTTTTTGTTTTTAAGAACGCTCTTGTAACGGTGTTTTGTTTGAACATTCATGTGGCAGGGAATTTATGAACGCGCAAATAAAGACGAACTGTTAAATAAAAGAACAGAAATTATGCCTAAATGCATCCACATTAAGAAATCCCTCTTAGGTTCATACAACCATGGATGAAAACGTCATAACCCGTTTTAATTTAAACATTGCGCGCTCATAAATTCGTAAAATCAGTTATTAAAAGTCACCTGAAGACACCACTCATGGTAGAAACCCAGGTAGCGTTATAACTCGTTTAAAAATGGACTATATATATATATATATATATATATATATACATACACAAAGAATCTCAAGCTTGAGCCAAAACCCTTAAGGGTTTTGGCTAGCTTGAGATTCTTTGTGTATCTTTGCTCTACTTTTGCATTTCGTTTGTATTTTGCATTTCGTTTGTACTTTGTATCGAGCACTTTTTCTTTCTTTCTTTTTTTTGTGGTTGGTTCCGTTTGGGTTTTTTTTTTCTTTACTGCGGAGTATCGTATGTCTTGTCTTTATTCCCCGGATGTCTTTTTCCCCCCCTCTTATCCAACGCCTTAGTGCGACGGATTGTAACGGAAGTAGGTTCTGTTTGTTAATAGTTTTTCTTAAAGTTTATCTTAGTATAAATTTAAAACTTAGATACTTGCAGAATTTATTTAGTTATTATTTTGAATATATATATATATATATATATATATATATATATATATATATATATGAACCATAAAAGATAATTATAAAATAATTCAAAGACGAAATCAAGGAGTGCTCACACACATGCACACACAGTCACACACACACACACACACACACACACACACACACACACACACACACACACACAACAAATTCAGAACACAGTCGAAGCAATAAAAGCAACCAACTGACAGATGAAAAGACATGTAAAAGATAATTTTTAAGCACTAAAAAGGGAAACCCCAGAACAAAATCAATTCAAATTGGGATAAGCACTTGATTCTTTCATTTATTTATTTGTTTACCCATTTATGCACGTGCTGATGTGAGAAAACACAGACTGTTCAACACGCCAACATTTGATTTATTTGATTTATTGCATTTAATTTATTTTTTATGTTTTACTTCACTGATTTGATTTATTTCTTTATTTTCTACTTACCTTTATATAAACAAGAACTTGCCCCTCAGAAACAAAAGGAACTCGATATGTAAAGCCACAAATTTATTCACCTGAAGAAAATCGATCTTAGACTCGAAACACGTGTAGCGTCACAAGTAACATTATGGACACTTAAAATATCATCATATGTATAATATCTTTATACAACAATAAATATACGCTTTAAATTAAACGTTTACGGCCTCTGAGACGTTTTATTATATATATATATATATATATATATATATATATATATATATATATATATATACATAAGGGGATTTAAAGAATAAAATAAAATAAAAATAAGATAAATAAGGCCATCAAATAAGATGAATAAAGTGAGATGGGAGGTTATTACATGTTAAAATAATTGAATTTGTGAACTCATGCACAAAATGGAACAATCTTTTGCCAAGGAAAATTAGACAGCTCTAAAGTTTAAACCGGAAATAAGACAAAAGTATAGAATATAAAAAGCAAAGAGCTGGAAAAAAACATTAAAACATACAAGATAATAACAATACCATAAACAAATGAAACATTTCTTAAAGTGTTTTGTTAATAAAAAAACAAATAGATGAGAAAGAACAAAAGTGAAGATTTAGAAATATAAGTAGTAGATAAAAGATAAAATTTGAGTTAAATAATTTGAACGAATATAACGAAAGAAAGGGTCACTTTTATAGATAAGAGCAAATAGTAAATATATTGAGATAATTTTAAATTCATTTAAGAGTATGAAAAATTCTATGGTGGCAAGAGTTAGTGATTTCATTACGTTGGATCAACAAGTTAGCCTTTAAGAACCTTATATTTTTTCTTGTAAGCAAAGTAAACATATTTCATGTAACGATTTACATGCTCTAGCTGTTAATATTTTCTATTTAACTGTAGACGTTTTATTATCAACTTTCAGTTGTCAACAGCATTTAGAGAGAGAGGTAGAATTACTACATATTTTATTACTTAAAGATAGGTTATGTGATATAAATGTGTCTTAAAACTATTCTTAGTACAGCTCACATATTGTTTAGTAAAATTAGAAATTTCAGTAGTGGAGATGGTGGCCTGATTTACTATGGAATTTGTAAGGCATTTATTTTGCAGAGGACGTACGTAAGGGATATGACAATTGCAAGAATTTGTGTCATTATCATTATTTATAATAATTTGGTTATAATTAATATCAATATATTGTTTTAGGATTTTATTATTACGTTTTTATCATCATTTCAAGATTATCAGTGCAGTTATAACTAAGTTAGAGTATATTTTTATTGGTAGAGTGCATTTCCTGGTGTCGATATCAAATAAGTTTTTCGCCGTAAACTGAATTTTGAAGGCTAAATAAGTCCTCTGAGTAAATCGCATCATGGCTGAGACTAAGAACTACAATTATATCTACTTAGAGCCAAACCCGAAGCAAAAACTAAAATAAAAGGGCTGAAAAAAATACAGACATACAGGCAAATAAACGGACACACACAAAAACATCTTGCCTTTTATATATAATCAATTTTCTGCACTACTGTGAGAACTGCAACCTTGAAACTTTTGAATATCGTTTCTTATGTCTTTGTCTATGAGTGTATCAAATTTGATTAAAAACCAACCACCTGATTTTTTCGATTATCGATTTTCGATATTTATCGGGGATACCTCGACACTAAGAACACTCGCAGACGCTTATCGTACAACTGTGTAAATTTTCAAGGAAATCTGTTCAGCCGTTTCGGAGTCTATAGGTAATGGACACACGCACACACACAGACAAAGTTCCATTTATAAATAAGTTTAGATTTTGCTAAGGGGGTTATTAGTCGGGAAATGTTTCTGAACTAGGTTAAGGAATTTAAGTAATGCCTTACCTGGTACTAATCATATGGTTAAAAGTTGATGTGTACCAAATTATTTTATTTGGATTAATTTGCTTATGATATTTAATATTATTGAGATTATAACCGCTGTTTTTTAGGGCAAAATTGTCGTAACAACTGCGTTTATAGAAAATGCTTTCAATTGAAGAATTTTTATCTATTCTGTGTTCAACTAAATATGATATGTGTTTAATAATAGATGTTGGGTGATTAGTTTTCGGATTTATGTAGAATAAGCATTATGTTTTACATAGGGTAAATAAGCGTTGTAGTGCAATGGATATCGGCGCGGAACGAGAAATCGGAGAGACGAGTTCGAATTCCAGTTGAATTCCTTGCATTCACTTACGCACAAATACCCTTCCCTCCAGTTATGGATTAGATAATAGGGCAGATTGGGTTCTATAGCCTTGGCTGGCAACCAGTCTACCGCAGAAAGTAGTGCCAACTTACTGCGGGATAATCTTCTGCCTAGTTAGTCATGTCTCTAAAGAGACATGATCGCACAAAGCGTCTATCACGTATGGCACTTAACTGACTAAAGTCAGCGTCATTAACTAAATCAAGGAAAGAAAGTCAACATTTTCTGTTGGTTTGTATAGTTATTTTAAGATTAATGTTATTCTTAATGATATGTATATATTTAAGAATTCTATCTACTTTATAATTAGTGGAATTATGGACGATCATGAGGCTATCTTCTCTATACAATCCAATATCTGCTAAAATCTAATATCTGTCCAAATACACAACAATATTATCAATTTTAGTTTGATAAGATTTCTCGAACTTTCAGGACAATATAGAAAAATAAATAAACATACTGTTTAATAAATGAATTAGTCGTCTACTCTAATACGTGTATCCACCAATAATTAATTTTATTAATATATATATATATTGCTCTAAAAAGAAAAGACGGCATACTTATCCCAAACCCGAGGAAACACTTTTCAAGGGCTTCGTTGGCAAAATTATGAATAGGGCTAGAACGAAGACAATATCAAAAGGGGAAAATTACTCACAGTACTAGGAGAAGGTGGAATTCAGTTAAAAATAAACTTTAATAATAAACATTAAAATGTGAGGGGGGGTTGTAAATTTAATTCCACAAGAGTGATTTAAAAAAAGAAAAATGTTACACTCACAAACTCTCCAGTAACTGCAAGGAGCGAAAGAAATGCTCTTTCTGTCTGCACAGGCTCGGTTGCTGGATTTTCAGGCAAATAGCCTCCAAGACCCGTACGTGATATGATGAGCGAGCACTGTGCAAGACAAAAAAAAACAACTGTCCTCGTTCGCGGAGGCACACGCTGAATTGTCCAACAAGTGTTGGCCGATCGCTGAATCCAGGACAGCTTGGGTTGTTCTTATAGTAGTGATAGGGCTGCCAGAACGTATATTCGCAGGGACGTGTTGCGAGACCCGCATCTCCAACCTAAGACTGGTTTGTCGTATGTATGCCGCATCACAACAGCATTTAAATTTATAAACAACGGAATATATATATATATTGATGCATGTTTCATTAAAGTATATAGACAAGTTTTGTCGATTTATTTTATGTAAAGTTTTTTCATATCGTCTGATAAGCTTAATAGCAATATCGTTGAAAGAGGAAAGAAAATCACAATATTGATACATGTTTTTATTTAATCCTTTCTAATCTTTCGGCTTGCATCGGCCATTATCAAAGATGAAAATAGTGTCGGTTGTAACGGGCAGTTGGCGGACGAACGATAGTAGTAGCTGTCTATTTTGTTTGTGTGGGGGATTGGCGAACACGTGCGTGCGTGCTGGAAGCGAAAATCGCAATACAGCTTGTGGCGTCTCACATGACCACACGAGAATGGAGGCGAGAAGTATTAAGTATGGAAAGCCATTGGGATAACCAATCGCTTATGTTATCTATTATAGGCATTTGAGAATGTGTGTGGAGATTTCGTAGTTAATTTTGTTTAGGCTTCGTTTCAACTGTTTCATGTATATGGCTTCGAGTATTTTAGATTTTGTTTATTGTTTTCGTGTGAAAGTATGGTTGTGTTTTCGATGAGGATTTCACGGAATTGTAATTGGGAGAGATGAGAAGGAATAAACTAGAAGAAAATAATGATTTTTCCATCAACGCACACACACATCCCCACGTACACTGACTTACACGCCCTCTACACACACACACACACGCCCACTCACTACATACATTTCCATGCACCGCACATGTCCCCTAAATACACACACATACACACACATCCCCACGTACACTGACTTACATGCCCTCTACACACACACACGCACACACACACACGCCCACTCACTACATACATTCCCATGCACCGTACATGTCCCCTAAATACACACACATACACACGCTTACACACACCTTCCACTCCTACATATAAGATATTATTACAAAAATATCTCGTCTGGGGAAAATTAGACAGGATTTTTGCCGGCCCGGATAACCTACATTAAAAAGGCCTTGTGCCACATTTTGTCTTAGGTAGGAAGACGAATAAATACTGTAGTTACGAGCAATCAAGTACAGCAGTTAATGAGAGACGTTAACGACAGCTACTAGTCAGGCAGCGTAATAATACCTTCGGACTTACTTATTTCTATATTACTTATTAGTAACACTTCCTTTAAATATCTTGTTTCTTGTTATACTAATACACTCTTTTGAACCTACCATCTTGTTCCGTGTCATACTGACAAGGACATTTAAGAAAATAACTTTAATTTTTAAATTAATGTTTTTCTTTTGTAGTATGGCTGAATCTGATGAACATTTATTAAGAAACATTTATAAGAGAGCAGTATCTACACACATTCATTAGATTATATATGTTTGTATTGAGAAATTTGTGTATATCGTTTTCTTTCAGTAATGAGCACTAAAAAAATATCGCATTTGCATATCATTGATCAACATTTTATGTACTGATTCCTCAAATTCAATCAGGTGAATATAATTGATTTTGACTTGATTAGGAATAAAGAAGAAACACGTTTGCACGTTTCTATAAAAAAAATGTTTGAAATATATCAGAACAAATCAGAACAGATATATGTTCTGGTCCCCTATTACGAGAAATGGACTTGTCCTCTTGCAATATATATAATTACCAGGGTGACTTCTGGAGAGCAGTTAATTTGAAGAGCAGTTATGAGCAGTCAACGAGAGCCGTTAACGACAGCTACTAGTCAGGCAGCATGATAATACATTTGGACTTACTTATTTCTATATTACTTATTATTAACACTTCTTTTGGATATCTTGTTTCTTGTTATACTAATACGCTGTTCTGAACCTACCTTCTTGTTCTGTGTCTTACTTCCGGTACGGACCGATCACTACAACTTTGCGGCAAAATTTCGCCACGACTCCGCAACAAATTGGCTACGAAGATCCACAACAAATACCTTTCCTAGGAGCATTTGCGCGTAAGTGAATGCAACGAATTCAACTGGAACTTCTCGAGTTCTCGTTCCGAGCCGATATCCAACGCACAATCAGAAGTATGTATCTATTTCAGTTCGTTAATAAAGCCGTTTTAAATTAACAGTTTTGTCAAGACTGTAATTCAAAATTAGCGGCTGAGTGTTTGAATGCCTCATGGGTTCTCTTTTCGTATTTAAACCCTAGCGTAAGATGTTTAAACATCACTACATAATGATTTCCCTAAATGTTTCATAAGTGGAGCAAAATGAAATGTCCACGATTAGCACAGTCAGTCAGTTAACACTTAAAGAGACATGACTGACTGGGCAGAAGATTATCCCGCAGTAGGTTGCCATTGCTTTCTGTGGTGGACTGGTTGCCGACCAAGGCTATAGAACCCAATTTGTCCTGTTATTTGACTCATAGCTAAAGGGAAAAGAAATCTATTATATTATTATGCAGTAATTAGTGGGGGGATCGGTTTCCTATTGTTATGAAGTAATAAACTGATCCCCCTCTTTATGACCAATATAAGCCTTAATCATTATTCCAACTATTATATCCAGTCAGTCAGTTAAGTGCCATACGTGATACATGCTTGAGCGATCATGTCTCGAAAGAAACATCACTGACTGGGCAGAAGATTATCCCGCAGGAGGTTGCCATTGCTTTCTGCGGTAGACTGGTTGCCAGCCAAACCTATAGAACCCAATCTGTCCGGTTATTTACCCCATAACTGGAAGGAAGAGACGGATTAATACCTTTCCCAAGGGTATTTGCGCGTAAGTGAATGCAAGTTACAGGGTGAAAATAATTCATCAAAATCACTACTAACTGGTGTAGTTTATCTTAACATTCTCCATGGAAATAGCGATAGAGCAACGAGAGATGTACGACGCCTCGTCTGTGAGAAAGAAGTTCAGTCAGTCAGGTAGGTGCCATACGTGATACACGCTTGGGCGATCATGTCTCGAAAGAGACTTGACTGACTGGGCAGAAGATTATCCTGCAGTAGGTTGCCATTGCTTTCTGCGGTAGACTGGTTGCCGACCAAGGCTATAGAACCCAATTTGTCCTGTTATTTGACTCATAGGTAAAGGGAAAAGAAACCTATTATATTATTATGTAGTAATTAGTGGGGGATCGGTTTCCTATTGTTATGAAGTAATAAACTGATCCCCCACTTTATGACCAAAATAAGCCTTAATCATTATTCCAACGATTATATTCAGTCAGTTAAGAGCCAGACATGATACACGCCTGGGCGATCATGTCTCGAAAGAGACATGTCTGACTGGGCAGAAGATTATCCCGCAATAGGTTGCCATTGCTTTCTGCGGTAGACTGGTTGCCAGCCAAACCTATAGAACCCAATCTGTTCTGCTATTTAACCCATAACTGGAAGGAAGAGACGGATTAATACCTTTCCCAAGGGTATTTGCGCGTAAGTGAATACAAATACCCTTTCGCCGTGTAAATTAAATACAAGTCGCGTTTCTGGTTTTTGTCTTAATCTTTCCGTGAATAACAAGAATTATTTTAATTTAAAAAAATTGTTTTTGGTGAAATCCAAATGAAATTTGTTTTTGGCTTTCGAACTTTTGAAAATTCCAAATTCAATTTGAAATATTGGCTTTTTAATTCGATTTTTCAAAATAAAAAAATTTCTCGTTTTTATTCATCCTATAAAAAATAGAAAAAACAATAAAGCTAAAATATTACACGAGAATTAAACTGAATGATATACTTATTTACAATGACTGTTATCCTCATCATTGTTTTTTTTATAATAATTTCACTCCCAACAAAGCAGGACAACCACTAGTGCACAGGGGATCACAGAAAGAAGAAATAGGGTACGGGAAATGCCGAGGAAGGTATGGGAGGTGGATGGGATTTAGAGAAGTAGAAGATGGCAATTGACACTGCATTTAACATTTTGTAGATTGTAGCAAGTATACGGAAGGAAGTTCCAAGAGATAGGGGTGCGAGAAAATAAACTGGCAGAGTAGAAATGTTGCTATATTCACGACATTTTCACCGCTGCACCGGTTTTTTTTTTGTTTGTTTGTTTTGTTGTTTTTTTAGTTTTTTTTAGTTTTTTTTCACATAAATCGAATTTCGAAATTAGCCCTTTATTTCCTTCATCGGGGTAGGTTATTTTAGTTCCATTTGCCATGCCTCTTCCGGCTATCTCAGTATTATTTACTTCTATTTAACTCTACTCTTCAGGTTTTTGTTCACCTGTGCCCTGGTCAGATATTGAACTCACAGCTTTTTTTGGTCAAGTCACTAGATCAACAACACTTTGAAAGTCCAATAACCTGAAGAAGAGTACAACAGCCAAAAAGTCATGAATATGGCAACAAAGATGAGGATCATCGTCTAAACATTTTCAATAATTAAAATAATTACAATACCTCATCTCAGAAGTATAGGCAGATAAATGATATATAACATTTTAAATGATGTGCTTAAAACCCCCTCTGAGTATACTGCGGGAAATTCCATGCACTGTCAACGAAGAAGTAATGGTTCAGTCAGTCAGTTTAGGTGCCATACGTGATACACCCTTGGGCGATCATGTCTCGAAAAGAGACATGACTGACTGGGCAGAAGATTATCCCGCAGTAGGTTGCCATTGCTTTCTGCGGTAAACTGTTTGCCGACCAAGGCTATAGAACCCAATCTGTCCTGTTATTTGACTCATAGGTAAAGGGAAAAGAAACCTATTATATTATTATGTAGTAATTAGTGGGGGATCGGTTTCCTATTGTTATGAAGTAATAAATTGATCCCCCACTTTATGACCAATATAAGCCTTAATCATTATTCCAACTATTATATTCAGTCAGTTAAGAGCCAGACATGATACACGCCTGGGCGATCATGTCTCGAAAGAGACATGTCTGACTGGGCAGAAGATTATCCCGCAATAGGTTGCCATTGCTTTCTGCGGTAGACTGGTTGCCAGCCAAACCTATAGAACCCAATCTGTCCTGCTATTTAACCCATAACTGGAAGGAAGAGACGGATTAATACCTTTCCCAAGGGTATTTGCGCGTAAGTGAATACAAATACCCTTTCGCCGTGTAAATTAAATACAAGTCGCGTTTCTGGTTTTTGTCTTAATCTTTCCCTGAATAACAAGAATTATTTTAATTTAAAAAAATTGTTTTTGGTGAAATCCAAATGAAATTTGTTTTTGGCTTTCGAACTTTTGAAAATTCCAAATTCAATTTGAAATATTGGCTTTTTAATTCGTAAGTTATCACAGAGAGAAACCTAAAATATTCTTGATTGATACTGGTTATTTTTTTTTTAAATAAAACGATAGAAAATAAAAAACATTTATGCCAGATTTTCATTTTGATACTTAATGCCAGAAATTCTAGGAAGTTTTCTAACAGAAGACGGAAAGTGCGACACAGAGACCCGAAGGCGAATTCGCATGGCGAAGGACGCGTTCCAGAAGCTGAGTAAAGCATCATCATCATCATTATCATCATTCTGCGGCCTTGGCCGAGATTCAAAATCTTGTCAATAGCTGAATACTTGATGCTTCGCCAGAGCTACCAAAGGTGTTTTTATCGTGACACCATCACTAGATGGGTTGCCTACCACGGCTTAAGAGAGGCCCATTCACCCTCATTGAGAGAAGGATATCACGCGCCAGTTTCCCAACCTGGTATTTTTTACAACCTCGCAGTAAAAAAAAGATATTATATATAAAATACTGCTTGTAGAAAACAGTAATATTTAAAAGGATTTTTTTTTATTATTATAACGTCGGTAGCAACGCCTGCTCCTCTTCAGTCATTAAAGATATTATACTTAAACTACTATTTGTAAAAAACAGTAATTTTTGAAAGGATGTTTTTTTAAGTATTAAGAGAGAGGAAAATTTCAGTAGAAACAAAGAAGAGAATACTAGATTGCTACGTCATGTCCGTCCTTCAATACGCAGTGAAAAACATCCTGGCACGACACAGTGATCCAACATTCCAAACAGTGGATTTAGCGATTGACCAACCTTCCTAACGGTGGATTTAGCTAGAGAAGTGGATTTAGCTATTATATAGAAACGACTCCCCAAAGACCAGCATCTAGGCAATGATAACCTTAATTCTTACAATTAAAGTGTTTACTCGTTATTCTATATGGATTAAAGGAATTACCGGATTAACAGTGGTATTTCTCTATCCAGAAGCAAAGGATGAAAAGAGACGTCTTATGATCCAGATATAATTTCACTAACTGATGCAACAAATGTCATGTTAAAGATTTCATATATTGGCTTTGGGATAACGATTTATGTCCGTTTCTAAGACAGTAATTGAAGGCACTGTGAAGAAGACGGTTTAACCGGCCTTTCTTTCTTTTATTATAGCCATAATCCATTAGCCAAGGCTTACGGCCATATCACGTTGACTACACCGGGTCTCGCTCGATCACCAGAGTTAAGCAACGTGGAGCCTTATCAGAACTTAGATGGGTGACCGCTTGGGAATACCAGGTGCTGTAAGCGTTTAGTGACGGATGTGCGTTGTGGGGCAGTGGATATGGGCTTGGAAAGAGAAATCGATGAGCCGAGTTCGAATTCCAGTTGAATACATTGCATTCACTTAATCACTGGTATCGTTGGGAAAGGTATTAATCCGTCCCTTCTCTCCAGTTATGTGTTAAATAACAAGGGTAGGCTTGGGGACCCTGCCCTTAAAAACAAAATCCCAATGAATCTTGATACTCGAAAAGAAAAAAGTATCGCTAGACAAAAAACTTATATAAAAACAATAAATTGTTGAAAGAAAACGGTATTACCAGCAATAAATAAATAAAATTTAGTTGGCAATAAATGACCCGCCGAGGTTGGTAGGCCATAAAACAAAACAACCATTAGCCAAACAATACGATAACCATTTTACCGACTAACTAGACATAGAAAACATGCCCAAGGCGTTTCATACGTTAATAGAATACTATCATGAGAAACAGAAAAAATCAGGAAACAAAAAAAAAAAAGACTGCTCAATATCAACTCCTCTACATGGAAGTAAATGCAAGATAATATTCTGACAGATGGAGAAGAGACTTAAAGCAACAGAGATGTAGTTGCTAAGATTACCTAGGAAATAATATGTTATCAATAAAGAACATTGGAACTCTCTGAAAAATGTTATAACATGATGAAAAAACAACTGAAAGGTCTATTAGATTAACTAAAGATTCTTTCCAAAAGCTAAGCAAGATATAATGAATCATGAAAATATATGTAGATCCAGCGAAATGAGTGTGAAAACTTTGTGTAAAATAACTCTTTTTATATGGTAACTAGCAGTATAGCCCGGCGTTGCTCGGGTGTAATGAAAGCTTTAAAACTAATCCATGGTCCTCGAGCACAGACACTTTGGACGTTGGCACGAAAGACTAAAAACCAGTAGTTGTTTCCAGTTAAAGGGAAACCGTAGACTGAAAGAAAAATGAATGGATGTATGTCAAATTTTGATTTCCTGGTATCGATATCAAATAAGGTTTTTTTTTTTGTCGTAAACGGAATTTTGAAGGCTAAATAAGTCCTCTGAGTAAATGGTATTATGGCTGATACTAAGAACTACATTTATACCTACATAGAGCCAAACCCGAAGCAAAATCTAAAATAAAAGGGCTGAAAAAAATACATACAGGCAGATAAACAGAAACGCACACAAACATCTTGCCTTATATATATATATATATATATATATATATATATATTATCGATTTTCTGCACTATTGTAAGAACTGCAACCTTGAAACTTCTGAATATCGTTTCTTCTGTCTTTGTCTATGAGTGTATGAAATTTGATTAAAATCGGACCATTCCTTCTATAACCTGATTTTTTCGATTATCGATATTTATCTGGAGTACCTCAACACAAAATCTAGCTAAGAAAACTCGCAGACGCTTATAGTACAACTGTTTAAATTCTCAAGAAAATCGGTTCCGCCGTTTCGGAGTCTATAGGTAACGGACACACACACAGACACACACACAGAAAGAAAAAGTTCCATTTATAAATAAGTTTAGATAGATGAATACTGAACAATTTTATCACAGACAAGGAGGATTGTTAAATGAACAGAGATGTGATTCTAAAGAATGATGTTGGGAATGCCATAGACAGAGTATGTATGCAATGTGGAAATTTGAAGAGAAATTGAAACGAAAATAACACTTATGCTTTTATCCGGAAAGAAATATTTTTTACATACAAAAATGTTGAAAAGAAGGGTTGGATAATTTTATACTCACACGAAATATTGACGGTAAGAGGGCAGAAAAACAGTGCTTAACCTCCATAACGAGCTTGTTTAAATTATTAGCAAAAAGGGTTTAGGAGAGATAGCAAATGACAAAATTTATTGAGAGTTACAAGTTATTTAGTTGATCAGATTAGCAACTAAGTTTAGAAAACAGGACATGTATACATTGTAGGAGAATTGTCCATAATGACGCGGCCATGTTCACTCAGGTTTATTTATTGATGTGCAGGGTAAACATCAGGTAAGGTACTCGTACTTAAGTAGGTGTTTCGTTCTTAATTAAACGATCTATATATATATATATATATATATAAATTTTGTTATGAAAATATGATTTGAAACCCACCGAATGACACACATTTTCGTAATAAAATTTCTCGTAATCAGGCCGGTAGAAATATATAAGTAAAATGTTTAATTAAATTAATATAAGTAAATTTAATTAAATTAATATAAGTAAAATGTTTAATTAAAAAACGGAATATCTACTCAAATACGAGTATCGATTAAAAAATAATGATCAAACAAATAAATCATATATATATATATATGGGTGTGTGTGTGTGTGTGTGTGTGTGTGTGTGTGTGTGTGTGTGTGTGTGTGTGTGTGTGTGTTCATATATTTATTATGATATTGAAATTCTAACAAAGTTTAAAGTTACCAATTTGATAAATGGAAATACTGAACAATGATGAGGTTTTGGAAAAGATGGAAACGAAAATGAAATTAATACTGAGCATCAGGAAAAGACAGCTAAAGTTCCTGGGACATGCAATGACGAAAGAAGGCTTAGAGAACTTGATACTAACAGGCCAGATAGAGGGATGGAGAAACAAGGGAAAAAAGTAAGTAATATATTTGAAGGGCCTGAGCAGGTGGATGACAGAACGGGAGTTTCGTGGTGTAACAGGAGAAAGCTTGCTAAGAGCCATCAGGGATATGGAGACGTGGAGAGACATGATCGCCTACGTCCTGAAAGGACAAGGTACATAAAGGAAGTAGAATTTGTACCAATTTTGCATGCTTATGAAAATAGATTATAAGGTGCATTTTGGATATATATATATATATATTTTTTAATCATATCACCCCAAGCAAGGCGATAACGCCACTGATGCGCAGGGGGCTACGTAAGGGTAAAAAGAATAGAAAAGAGAAAGCCGGAAACCACATCCTAAACAGGGAACAAGGGATGAGCCTCTTCACCTGTTCAACAGACGTGGGTGGAGTGTGAACCGGGCGATAGTTTAGTCTATCTACTCCAATTGAAAAAAAAAAGAAAAAAAGAAAAGAGTGAAAAGATTGGAAAAGAGAAAACCGGAAACCGCATCCTAAACAAGAAACAAGGGATGAGCCTCTTCACCTGTTCAATAGATGTGGGTGGAGTGTGAACCGGGCGATAGTTTAGTTTAGTCTATATTTGAAGCTTTTTTTTATTACGCTATAGGCAAAAATACCTTTTTGAAGACGCTTTGAAATCCGCTGCTAAGAAAGTCCTTTCTCTGTGTAGGGCCAGGAAGTTTTTCCCGCCCGAAACAATCCTACACATATACAAATCTACCATCCGCCCGCACATTGAATACTGCTGCAATATCTGGTCGGGTGCTCCTGCTATCCACCTCGGTGTCCTCGACCAAATCCAACGGAGAATCTGTAATCTGATCGATCCCGACTTGGCAGCTCAGATACAGTCACTTTCTCACCGGCGCAATGTGGCTTCCCTGTGTCTCTTCTACAAAAACTTTCACGGCTTCTGCTCCGATGAACTTAGCTCACTGGTACCTCCTATATATGAATTTCCTTGAACCACAAGATTAACAACTAGATCCCACCCTTTTATTGTGAAACCAATAAATTGTAAACGCAAATTCTACTCCAGTAGCTTCTTTTCTCGCACTTCCCTCCTGTGGAATTCCCTTCTATTTACCTGATTTCCCGACAGCTATAATATCCAAGAATTTTAATGTAAAGTAAATAGTCATCTCTAGTCTCACTAACTTACATCCACTCTCTCATGCTTTTTTCTCCGTCCAACCTACTCTCATCAGTATACTTTCCCTTCTCATACTCTCTTCCTGACACCCCCTGCAACCTGTCACTCTTTCTCATAACATTCCTCTTATGTAACCCCCTGTTCGATAGTGGCAGTAAAATGCCTTGCTTGGGGCGACAGGAATATTTAAAAAATGAAGTTTGCGATTAAATCTTTAACGCCTGACTTTCTGCATTGATTTTATTAAGCAACAATATACTTTTATAACTTACCTACATGTAACCCCCTTCACAACAGTGGCAGTAGAATGCCTTGCTTGGGACCACACGATTATTAAAAAAAACTGTACGGAATTGGTTCGCTAAGTTTAGAGTTGGTTAATATAGCGTTATTGATGAAAGACCCTTAGACAGAACGTCACTACAGATGCCGACCAAATTCAATAATTGATTGACAATAACTAGCATTACACAATGCAGGAATTGGTAGAAACACTAACTTTATCAAAATCATGGGCAGTTAGTGAAGCTTGGGCCCTCACATAGCTACAATGTTTCGGTTTTATCTAAGTGTAAAGAATATTTTGGATCGCATTTCTATCTATGATTTTCTGTATAAACGTTCTCTAAGCAAATTTTAACCGGTGAGAAGAAAGAGATTGTTTGCAACAATGTTCAGCGAAAATGATCCCGGAGTAAGCGACATGAGCCAACTTTCAGTCAGTTAAGTGCCATACGTGATATACGCTTGGGCGATCATGTCTAGAAAGAGACATGACTGACTGGGCAGAAGATTATCCCGCAGTAAGTTGCTATTACTTTCTGCGGTAGACTGGTTGCTAGCCAAGACTATAGAACCCAATTTGTCCTGTTATTTGCCTCATAACTAAAGAGGGAAGAAATATATTATATTATTAAGTAGCAATTAGTGGGGGATCAGTTTATTATTTCATAGCAATAGAAAACCGATCCCCCACTTTATGCCCAGTAGAAGCCTTAATCATGTTTCCAACTATTATATTCAGTCAGTCAGTTAAGTGCCATACGTGATACACGCTTTGGGCGATCATTTCTCAAAAGAAACATGATTGACTGGGCAAAAAATTATCCCGCAGTAGGTTGCCATTGCTTTCTGCGGTAGACTGGTTGCCAGTCAAGGCTATAGAACCCAACCTGTCCTATTATTTGACTCATAGCTAGAGGGAGAAAAGATACATTATATTACATGATTATATTAAGTATAATTAGTCGGGAATCAGTTTATTACTTCATAACAATAGAAAACCGATCCCCCACTTTATGCCCAGTAGACGCCTTAATCATGATTCCAACGATGATATTCAGTCAGTCAGTTAAGTGCCATTACTCCAAAGCTGCTCATCCGCTCACGGATTTAATTTGACGAAGATCATTAATATTTTTTTTCCTATAAGTCACAACTAATTATTGTATATGTACAACGAAAATTTTTTTAAAGGACCCAAAAACTACTTAAAGTCAATGGAGAGATATGATCGCCAATGTCCTGATGGAATATGGCATAGGAAAAAGTCAAATGTTCTCTGAAGGAAGAGAATGGGTTTAAACACATCGGTGTGTTGCTAGTAATCCTGTGATTTCTGTTTTCGTCTTTAAGTAAAAAGCCCAGTTGGAAAAATTTATCAGTCAAATTGGAAAAACAAGTGGAATAAAGTTAAAACATGGAGCAGTCGTAGAAACAGGAACGAGGAGCATGAGTCGGAAATTTTAAGAAATCTGAGGAGGAATCTGAACTCTTTTAATGGTTGTAGACGAAGTGTGAGTGTTTTTAAATTGCGTTTTTCTTTTAGATTTAATGTGAAACGAATTGTTCTGGGTGTCGGGTTAAACACGCTTTTCCCTTTTTTAGAAAAGTTCAGAGTGTTAACTCGACTTTACGTTGCCAATAATCTGACAAAACTTTGAGATTACCTTCTTTATTACGCCTGACGGCAAACTTCCATAGAGCGCCATCTTTGTTTGTTTGTTTCTTTCTTTCTTTTTCGTTACATCTTTTTTCTTTCTCTTTTATTTTTTGTTTTTTTTTCTTTCTTTGTAGATTGTCGATGGTCTCTACTATTAAATCAAAGCAGCCCACACTCAATAAAATCACATTTCAATCTAGTCACAACACATTACATTACATTTAGAATATGGTCCTGTTGTTAAGATTTCGGTCTCTCACGTGGTGTGACGTCATAAAAACGCATTACTAATTTATGACCTGCGTCTGCTATTCCGTGAATATTATTGTCGCGTAACAATCTTTTATGTCAACATGAAAGAATATCATCTTTTGTAGTGTATGTCTTTTTGAACCATTTTGAAGATGGCTCATGAGATTAGAACCAGCCTAAGAAAAAATATCCGAATGTTGGACCATTTATTTTCACCAGAAATTAAAGTCAAAATACGATGTTTAGAACGGCTCATGATTAAACATAGCATATATTCATTGTCTCTTATATTTAACAGTATATGTTTAAATAATTATCTACTGCTTCAATACACTACATACATACATACATATTTTTTTTAATCATATCACCCCGAGCAAGGCGGTAACGCCACTGATGTGCAGTGGGCTACGTAAGAGTGAAAAGATTGGAAAAGAGAAAGCCGGAGACCACATCCTAAACAGGGAACAAGGGATGAGCCTCTACACCTGTTCAATAGACGTGGGTGGAGTGTGAACCGGGCGATAGTTTAATCTATTTACTCCAATTGAACAAAATAAAAAAAGAAAAGAGTGAAAAGATTGGAAAAGAGAAAGCCAGAGACCACATCCTAAACAGGGAACACCTGTTCAATATATATATATATATATATATATATATATATATATATATATATAAAACCCAATTCTCAATTTAACACCACTTCTTATTCCTTTTCTTTCCTTTAACCCATTCTCTTTGTAAAGCTAGACGAAGCCAAATTCTCCATTTTTCACTTACAACTCTATCTAAAAGTAAAATCTAAAAATAGACATTATTTGCTTCCGAATTTTTTTCGTGACGTAAATTTCTCAAATCTTAACCGTCATTTTTTATTTCAATTTTTTATTTAATTTTTTATTTGTCTTTTTTATTTTTATTTTTATTTTCATGTTTGAATATGTACTGCTGCTGATGAGATGTGAAATCTATCTAAGGGATTTCATGTTGAAATGATTATTCAACAATTTTGAAAATTAAAAATTTATTTTATTATATATATATATATATATATATATATATATATATATAAAATAATATATATATATATATATATATATATAAATGCATGTTTCATTAAATAGACAAGTTTTATCTAATCCGTCTCTTCCTTCCAGTTATGGGTTAAATAACAGGACAAAATGGGTTCTATAGCCTTAGCTGGCAACCAGTCTACCGCAGAAAGCAATGACAACCTACTGCGGGATAATCTTCTGCCCAGTCAGTCATGTCTCCTTCGAGACATGATCGCCCAAAGCGTCTATCACGTATGGCACTTAACTGACTGACTGAATATCCTAATTAAGAACAATCAAAGCTTGTACTGTGTATAAAGTGGGGGATCTGATTTCCTTTGTTATGAAGTAATAAACTGATCCCCCACTAATTTTTGCTTAATAATCTAATACATCTCTTCCCCTTTAGCTATGAGTCAAATAATAGGACAGCTTGGGTTCTTTAGCCTTGGTCGGCAACCAGTCTACCGCAGAAAAAAATGGCAACCTACTGCGGGATAATCTTCTGCCCAGTCAGTCATGTCTCTTTTCGAGACATGATCGCCCAAGCGTGTATCACGTATGGCACTTAACTGAAAATATAATTTTATATATATATAACGGTCTTTATTATAGTAGGCAAAATATTTATGAACATGTCTCTTTTATTCATTTTTATTCTTAATGTTTTTTTTATTTTCATTCTTCGTCTTTGTTTTCCTTGTTTTACGTTGTTTATTTTCTTATATTTACGACATTCCTTTCTTTTTTTACTTTTTATTTTTGTTTTTTTTTTAATTTAGTTATTTTGTTTCATTCTTTCCTCATTTTTTTATTTATTTTTCTCATTCAGTTCTTTCTTTTTCATGATTGTTTTGATTTTTTGTCTTAATATTTCATTCTCCCATTTTTCTTCAGTTTATTGTTTCAGACTTCTTTTTTTCTTTTTTTTTTCTTTTATTTTCCCAAAATTTTACATCCTTTTACGACTTTCAGTATTTTTCTTTTTTTTTTCTTTTTTATTCGTTTCTTTATTTAATTTGCTTGTTTTTCTCTTTTATCTGTTCGGTTTTTTTTTCATTTTGTTGACCCTATTTTTCCCTATTTTCAAGATTCTTAATTTCTTCATTGCAGTTTGGATTAACTTTGCTTTTTTTCAATTTTCTTGAATAGAAAAAACCGTCCTTTCAACAATTTTTTTCTCTTCGTCTTTAAAGTGGTTTAACAATTTCTTTTACTTTCATCATTCTTTCTCTTTTTCTTTCTTTCTTTCTTTCTTTCTTTCTTTCTTTCTTTCAGTACCTCACGTTTTATTTATTTGTTTATTTATTTATTTATTCCATTATCTCACGTTTTCTTTCTTTCTTTTTTTTTCTTTCTTTCTTTCTTTCTTTCTTTCTTTCTTCCAATATCTCATGTTTTCTTTCTTTCTTTCTTTCTTTCTTTTTTTTCTTTCTTCCTGTACCTCACGTTTTCTTTCTTTCTTTCTTTCTTTCTTTCTTTCTTTCAGTATCTCACGTTTTTTCTTTTTTCTTTCTTTCATTCTTTCTTTCTTTCTCTCTTCCAGTACTTCACGTTTTCTTTCTTTCTCTCTTTCTCTCTTTCTTTTTTTCTTTTTTCTTTTTTTTCTTTTTTTCTTTCTTTTTTCTTTCTTTTTTTTCCAGTACTTCACGTTTTCTTTCTTTCTTTTTTCTTTCTTTCTTTTTTCTTTCTTTTTTCCAGTACTTCACGTTCTTCTTTCTTTCTTTCTTTCTTTCTTTCTTTCTTTCTTTCTTCCAGTACCTCACGTTTTCTTTCTTTCTTTCTTTCTTTCTTTCTTTCTTTCTTTCTTTCTTTCTTCTAGTACATCAAGTTTTCTTTCATTCTTTCGTTCTTTCTTTCTTTCTTCTTTCTTTCTTTCAGTACTTCACGTTTTCTTTCTTTCTTTCTCATTTCTTTTACTTACGCGTTTCCTCACATTTAATTTTTTTCTTTTTGTTAATATACTTCCTTCGTTTCTTTCTTTCTTTCTTTCTTTCTTTCTTTCTTTCTTTCCTCCATTCTTCCTTTCCACATTTGCCTTCTAATCTCTTTTTCATTGTTTTTCTTTTTTGCGTCTTCTTCGTAATCAGATCGCATTCAGTCACTGCTTATCGCTTTACCATTCGCTTTTAAGATTCAGGATAAAACAGAAACGAAGCGAAGCCGAAATAAAAAGCACAACAACTGAAACGCAAAGGGGGACCCCACCTCTCACCCTCACCCAACCCGACGGCTTCTGAGACGCACCACAAAGATAAAGTAACCTTCCAAATATCCTTAGAATATAACGTCAGATAATTTACTTGTAACTAAAACCGGAGTTGCTGATATATCGTCTCGCAAGATGGCGTCAATTGGAAAAGCAGAAACTCGATAGGAGCAGACGACACTGGAACTGATTCTCGGAGGTGATGTAAACAAGCCAAGATATATATATATATATATATATATATATATATATAGAGAGAGAGAGAGAGAGAGAGAGAGAGAGAGAGAAAGAGAAAGAGAGAGAGAATCAACAGGCTGAAATAAGTTGGTAATTAGGTGGATAGATAAGCAACAGGACGATGTAGGTAGTTACATACACAGATATATAAATAGATATATAGATAGACAATCAACAGGTCGACGTAGCTAGCTGATAATCAACAGTCTAAAACAGATAGATAGATAGATAGATAGATAGATAGATAGATAGATAGATAGATAATGAATAGACCAAGATAGATAGATAGATAGATAGATAGATAGATAGATAGATAATGAATAGACCAAGATAGATAGATAGATAGATAGATAGATAGATAGATAGATAGATAGATAGATAGATAGATAATGAATAGACCAAGATAGATAGATAGATAGATAGATAGATAGATAGATAGATAGATAGATAGATAATGAATAGACCAAGATAGATAGATAGATAGATAGATAGATAGATAGATAGATAGATAGATAGATAATGAATAGACCAAGATAGATAGATAGATAGATAATGAATAGACCAAGATAGATAGATAGATAGATAATGAATAGACCAAGATAGATAGATAGATAGATAATGAATAGACCAAGATAGATAGATAGATAGATAGATAGGGTCCTGAAAATCTCTCGGTCTGACCAAGGTGATATTCCATAAAAAACTTTTAAAGTTTCATTATTTCGTCAAATTTGGAAAATAATGATAACTTCTTTTCGTTATTTCTCATAATGCAAACGACATATAAAAAATGTTTATTTATGAATAAAACTTGTATATATCGGCTGTTTGCCAGTGAGTCAACCCAGTTTAGTAGAAACAATGTTCAATCGAATTAGTACATCATATTTTCTACCTGACGATGTGGAAACTATAAACACTGGTTATCGCAAAATGAGAAACCAGTTTAGGACTCTATTCACGGAAGTCTTTGAAATCAGAAAACTGGCATCTATTGCGAAGTACGGAAATAGGAAAGGGCCAATATTTTGATATTTTTCGCACTTCCCGCCTGTGGAATTCACTTCGTTTACTTGTTTTCCCGACAGCTACAAACCCGAAGAATTTAAATGTAAAGTCAATAGTCATCTCTTATCTCGCTAACCTGCATCCTCTCTCTCTCATGCTCCTTTCTCTGTCCACTCCACTCTAATCAGTATTCTCATCCTTTTCTTACCCACTTCCTGACATCCCCTATAACCTGTCAGTCTTTCTCATGACTTTCCTCCTATGTAACCCCCTGCAAAACAGTGGCAGTAAAATGCCTTGCTTGGGGCGATATGATTAAAAAGAAATTTCTATAAATTATAATGTGGATATAAAGTGGAGGATCGATTCTACATTAAAATTAATATATAAACTGATCCCTCACTTTATGGCCGTAGTCATCCTTCTCTTACCCGCTTCCTGACATCCCCTATAACCTGTCACTCTATCTCATGACTTTCCTCCTAAGTAACACCCTGCAAAACAGTGGCAGTTAAATGCCTTGCTTGGGGCGATATGATTATAAAAAGGAAGTTGTTGCCAGCAACTTGATCGGTTTAAGCGAAATATTACGCCGAATGTGACCTACTTAGGCAAAAATAATTGGTCTCATTGTCCAACATGAGAATGCAAGCGAATACTCTGCAAAGATACCCAGGAGAAAAGAAGATCGTTACGATGCCGTGTTTTTTTTTTTTTGTTTTTTTGTTTTTTTTGTTTTTTTCTGTTTTTTCTAAAAACTAATCAAATCTTACAAGAGAAAATTTCCCAAAGTATAAAATCTGACATGGTCATAAATGCGAACATGAAATAAATAATTTTCCTGGAGATCAGTCAGTCAGTTAAGTGCCATACATGATACACGCTTTGGGAGATCATGTCTCGAAAGTGACATGATTGACTGAGCAGAAGATTATCCTGCAGTACGTTGCCATTGCTTTCTGTGGTAGACTGGTTGCCAGCCAAGGCTATAGAACCCAATCTCCTTCAACTGGAGAAAGAGAGAAAAGGGAGGGAAGAGGAGGAGGAAAAAAAGAAAAAAAGAATATATATATGTATATGGAAAGAAGAAGAGAAGGAAAAGAAAAGAAAGAGGAGGGAAGAAACAAAGAGAAAGAGAAGAAAAGAAAAGAGAAGGAAGAGTGAAAGTGAAAGAGGAAGAGAAAAAAATCCCTGGCAACGTAAACAAAAACAAAACAGAAGACGCAATGCAAAATGAATAAGACGCATCATAATTAACCGGCAAAAAAGGCGAATTATCAATCGAGAACTTTTGTCATCAATCTGACGAGGGCGGGCGTAGAGCGCCGAAAGGTTGTTCACAAATTCACTGACAGCTAAGAGCTCGACAAAAATCGACAAATAAACAAAATAATATGATTTAACTTAGCGTACATAACAAAACACAAAAATAAATATCGAAAAATATCAATTAAGCATCTGCAGAAACTACTCACCAAAATTCTTCACGTGGTTATTCAAGAGATAAAAAACAGTAAGATTCATCAAAAGTAGCACTTAAAGCATGACATAAACAATGCAAAAGTTCGACAGAAAAATAATCAATACATATCAAAAACAGCTGTAACTGCATAGTAAAGCACAAATATCCGTTAAAGAGCAATTACTTGCAGAACAATATAGTATATCAAGCCACTGAAAAATCAGCCGATAACGAAAAAAAATATCTTCTTCTTCTATGTGCCCTGTCCCTTCAGGACGTAGGCGATCATGGCTCTCCACGTCTCCCTATCCCTTGTGGCTCTTAGTATGTTTGCTCCTGTTGCTCCTGGCAACCCCTGTTCCGTCATCCACCTGATCAGGCCCTGCAAATATGTTATCCGCTACCTTCCTCTCTCTCTCCTTCCTTCTATCTGTCCAGTCAGTATCAGGTTCTCCAGGCTCTCCTTCCTCATTGCATGTCCCAGGAACTTCAGTTGTCTCTTCCTGATGCTCAGCATCAATTTCCTTTTTGTTGCCATTCTTTCTAACACTTCGTCGTTGCTTGTATGCTCACTCCACGATATCCGTAGCATCCTTCTGTAAAGAAATATACTTAGGCGTAATTGAAGAACCATGGATACGGAGAAATTAGTCACACAAAACATCTCTCGCTATTAGTATATAGCGAACGACACCTTTTCTCAATATAAAGGGGAAATTAAAATCAAAATTACACGAAAAATATAATGGAAAATAAGAAAAATAGAATTTCATACGAAATATAGTCCAAGCTTTCAAGTTTCTTAAATCATCATGAGTAGATAGATACAAATGATGAAATGTGTGTCTCTTGCATTGAGCACTGATTTTTTTAAATGAATTTGGACAATTCCTGACTTAATTTCCTTCTTGTCAAAGAAGGAACATTGGTAATTTCGAAGAGCTGATCAATAAACTTAATCGACACAAAATATTTCGAAAGATTTTATTGAATCAATTGGTAGGTCCGTTGCTAGGAAAGTTTGTGTCACGCTAGACAATGCCTCTCGCCGGACAATGCTTCTTACACAAAAAAGTGCTCAATACAGATATAATATATAGTTTTTATATATTTTCGTTCAGAATTCAGCCGATTACGCAACCTTGGTTTCAAACTTTCGGTGTCTTTATTCGTTTTCTATATGTGAAAAAATACATTTGGTATAAAATGGCTAAAAATACCGAAAGGTTAAAATCAATGTTGCATAATCGGCTGAATTCAGAATCCAAATATATAAATGCTCTACATTAAATATGTATTGCGCACTTTTTAATATAAGTGTTTACCGGTCTAATTTAATTCTGATGAATAATTATATATATATATATATATATATATATATATATATATATATATATATATATATAGACAGATTTGTTTCATTGTATCACAGATCATCAGTACAATAAGACCTCTGATTGCTTTTACACAGGATTGAGCTATGGGCGTTTGATAGAGGAAGACAGACTTTTAGAGTGTGATATACCATGTAAACACAGGCCAGTAACTAAGGGTGTTCTAATTCATTACTGAATGAACGATGCGTAGATAGTAGAGTAGCTACTACTTTTTCAAAGTCTACCATTCTTACAGAGTTATATATATATTTATATTTAGCCCGGTTTCACTCGGGTAGTTTAAGGAATAATAAGAATAAAAACATATGATGTATTTACATAGCAAATACTTACACAACGTCCACTCTCATCACTTTCATAGATACAGATAACAATATAGAATGTTTCTATTAGGGTGGGAGGGGGAGATGCAACATATATATAGATAATATAAAGTGGGGTGATCCTTTCTATATTATAATCAATACATAAACTGATCCCTGATTTTGTGGAGTGATAATATATATCTTTGTACTCCTAATTTTGGTTTTCTGAAAAATTTCAAGGTGTCGTTAGCATTTTAAAATTTTGATCTACATCTGAGCGCAACTCCTGTCGAGCTAGACCGCAAAATGCAGACGCTAAGTCAAATTTATCAAACAAACAAATACTTACACAACGTCCACCATCGTCCCTTTTATATATATATTTTTTAATCATATCACCCCAAGTAAGGCAGTTACGCCACTGATGTGCAGGGGGCTACGTAAGAGTGAATAGATTGGAGAAGAGAAAGCCGGAAACCACAACCTAAACAGGGAACAAGGGATGAGCCTCTACACCTGTTCAATAGACATAGGTGGAGTGTGAACCGGGTGATAGTTTAGTCTATCTACTCCAATTAAAATAAAGACAATGTATATATATATGTGTGTTGAGCTGCTGGGGATGTTCTTAAAATTTTGTCGTTTCAGTGTGACCGGATGTTAAGGTTTGCGTTGTCATGCTTTTATAGAAACGTACATTGAAGGCATTTCGTTTTTCTTTCCAAATCCCTACTATCAGCCCGGGTATGAGAAATACGTGAAGAAGCCAGAAATTTTCCATCAGAGAGAGAGAGAGAGAGAGAGAGAGAGAGTGACAGAGAGAGACAGCGAAAGAGAGGACAACGAAGAAGTAGCAGGCAGTAGAAGCTTAGTAGGTTGGGTAAGCGATATCAAAGTGCAAAGGTCAGACGATAAACGCTATCACAAACGGAAACTGAAGATGTTATTTCATGGCATTCCTTCAATTAGGTTACTCCTCGCTGCACAACAATTTGAAGAGGAAAGATGACTTTATTAGGAGAGAGGGAATGAATGGTTAAAGAAATAATTTCGGTTAAATGTAGAGAAACAGAAAGCGTGCACGAGAAGAGAGAGTGAAAGAGATAAACTTCATAATTCACACAGAAAATCTACAATCCGCATCCTGTTGGCCGTTTACAAAATACAGTTTGATATCAAAGTATTCATGTATTACATCAGGTATTACGTTATTGTCATTCAATAGTAAATGGTCTGTCATGTCGTAAACAATAAATGGTCTGTCATGCAGTTAATAAAAATGCCTTTTCATGCAGAATTTGATACAGTTTTTGTCATATGCAAATAATAGTCTGTCTCGTAGTAAATATTAAATTGTCTGTCATACAGAAAAAAATAAATTGTCTGTCAATAATAAATGATTTATCAAGCAATAAATATTCATGCGTGCAAATTAAAAAAAAAAGTTGGGTTGCATGTGTAAAGACTCATGATCGATACAGGGAAGAAACTAAAATGAAAAAAAAGCACTACCTTTTGGATAAAATAACGACGCTCATGAAATACTGATTCGTTAATTTTGTAGAATAAAATATTTCTAAAAAAATGGATTGTTTAATTACTGAGTTTTTGACCATAATAAAATTAGACCAGTGCACATTTGTAATAAAAAGTGTTCAATACAATTATATTGTAGAACTTTTGAATATTTTCCATTTGTAAAATACTTCCATTTATTGCAAATCGCCTGAAGACACCACTCATGGTAGAAACCTAGGTCGCGTAATAATTCGTTTACAAATGAAAAGTTTTAAACATTTTCTTAGATAGTTTGTTATTACATATAAATTATTATTATTATTATTATTATTATTATTATTATTGTTGTTGTTGTTGTTGTTTGCAGCTGTATACTCATTTCCTTCCGGGCCAAAACCAGAAACCTTATTAATTGATTCTATTTATACGGCTTATAAAATCTTCGCTGTTATTATTATTATTATTATTATTATTATTATTATTGTTGTTGTTGTTGTTTGCAGCTGTATACTCATTTCCTTCCGGGCCAAAACCAGAAACCTAATTAATTGATTCTATTTATACGTCTTATAAAACCTTCGCTGTTTATTTAAATCCATAAAAAATTAGCTTGTAAGGTTTTGTTTTAGATCATACTGGTTAAGTGTTATGAGTATTACTAATTAACCCATACCTGGGAGAAGCAGTGGTTCACATATTGCCCAAAAGTTTTTGCGTGTATATAAAAAAAAAACAACGGGAATTGTAACTCGACTTTCTGATTAACAATTCGGAACAATTACCGGTTACGCAGCCCGCACATCCCTGCTTACACAAACGACATTCCCAAGCAGTCATCCATCTAGATACTGACCAAGCTCTAAATCGGTCAGTTAAGTGTAGTACGTTCCACGCTTGGGCGATCATGTCTCTTTAGATCCATGTCTGACAACGCAGAAGATTATTCCACAGCAGGTTGTCATTTCTTTCTGCGGTAGACTGGTTGCCAACCGTAATCTATTATGCTATTCAACCGATAACTGGATGGAAAAGAGATGAATTTATACCTTCAACAAGGGAATTTGACCGTAAAGGAATGCAGCATATTCAATTGGATATCGAACTCGACTCTCCAAGTTCTCTTACCGAGCTGATAATTGCATAACTACGGGCAACCACATAGGCTGCAAATCAGTCAGTTAAGTACTATACGGGATATACGCTTGGGCGATCATGTCTCGAAAGAGACATGACTGAGTGGGCAGAAGATTATCCCGCAGTAGGTTGCCATTACTTTCTGAGGTAGACTGGTTGCCGACCAAGGCTATAGAACCCAATCTGTCCTATTATTTAACCCATAACTGGAGGGAAGAGACGGATTAATACCTTTCCCAAGGGTATTTGCGCGTAAGTGAATGCAAGGAATTCAATTGGAATTCGAACTCGGTTCCCCGATTTCTCGTTCCGAGCCGATATCCACTGCGCCACAACGCACATCCTGATCGTTAATACTGAGCGTAAACGGAGATTTTTACAGAATTTCTAATGGTATTGCGCTAAGAAGAATACGTTAAGATGTGCCATTTTTGTGCATCAGTATTAAACACACGCATAAACAGAAATCAGATGATTATACTTTATTTTTATCTATTAAAGTTCACAAAATACAAAACCTGTGGGCTTCTTAGGCTAGACTATTACGAAAGATAATTGCGATATAAACGCAAGAACGGGTAGTCGGAATCGACTATTACCAGGATATGGCGGATGAATAACGATTGACCTTAGATTTGATGAAGTTTAATTGTTGTAGAATTTTCTACTCAAAGGTTTGATCCTCAAATAGTGAATTTGGAGAACAACTTTTATAATTATATCGCCCAAGCAAGGCAGATTACTGCTACTGGGTTACATAGAAGGACAGTTATGAGAAAGAGTGACAGGTTATAGGGGGTGTCAGGAAGTGGGTAAGAGAAGGATGAAAATACTGATGAGAGTGGAGTAGAGGGAGAAAGAAGCATGACAGAGAGAGAGGATGCAGATTAGTGAGATAGGAGATGACTGTTGACTTTACATTAAAATTCTTGGAGATTGTGACTGTCGGGGGAAGCGAGTAATTGGAAGGAAATTCCACAGGCGGGAAGTGCGAGAAAAGAAGCTACTGGAGTAGAATTTGCGTTTACATTTTATTGGTGTCACAGGAAAAGGGTGGGACCTAATTGCTAATCTTGTGGCTCGAGTAAATTCATACATAGGGAGGCAGCAATGAGCTAAGTTCATCGGAGCAGAAGCCATGAAAGTATTTGTAGAAGACACACCGGGAAGCCACATTGCGCCGGTGAGAAAGAGACTGTATCCCAGCTGCCAAGTCGCGATCGAGCACATTGTAGATTCTCCGTTGAATTTTGTCAAGGACCCCTAGGTGGATAACAGGCGCACCCGATCAGATATGGCAGCAGTATTCATTGCACGGGCGGATGTTAGATTTTTATATGTGCAGGATTGTTTCAGGCGGAAAAAAACTTCCTGGCCCCACACAGAGAACCGACCTTCTTGGCAGCGGTTTTTGCTATGGATTCTATATAGTCATTCCACTTGAGGTATGATGTGAGAGTTAACCCGAGGAGACGCAGTGTTTTTCTATCGTAATGGAACGGCTTTCTTCTCAAAGCAATACGTAAGGAATGTGGATGATTTAACTATGTGGACGTAACGAAATGTGAACCCTTAGCACTAAAGAGTGCAGCTCGTTTGAATATTTACCATGAACGTAGCGATTAACGTAACGATGAGTCTGTGGGAAAAGTTGAAAATGAGTCATCTTCCACATGAATTAAATGAAAGAAAAGAGCCATTTCCATAATGATCGGACTTAATGAAAAGACGAAATCTAAAATCAAATATGGTATCTGAGCTTTAAAAAAAAGACAGAACAGGTTAAGCCATGAGATTAAATCAAAATAATAGGAAAGACATTCGAGGGAGAAGAAGCCGAGCATATCAGTTTGCTAAATAATAAATGCAGAACAAATCCAAAAGTAGTATTAAGCTTCCAATAGACGCCATTACTAAAGAGAATAACATTTGGCCGTTAAGACCTTCCACATCAAAGATTTGCTGATGAACTCGTGCGAGTAATTCGTTGAATAATCAACAGTAAATTAGGAAGAGAAAGATGGCGATGTAGTAGAAAGATTAGGATAGCTGAAGAAAACGTAAAACTAAGAGCAAAATAATTAGAAATCCATGAAGATGAAAAGTAGGTGAGATCAACACCATTAACAGGATGCACAGAATGGAGAGCAAGGAATCATCTTTGTAACTAAGAGCTGAGAATAAAACTGAGAAAAATATGAGACGCGTCACTGGGAAATTAATATGGAGCGCGAAAATGAGAATTGGGATAATGAGAGAATGGTGTTGGGAAATTTCTTTGTTCACTCATCCATTCGTTGAAGCTCGCTAGGCAGGCTATTCGTATTTTTCTTTTGTTCTTATATCCTTCAATCTGTCCTATGTGCATAAAATTTTATAAGCCTACTTTCCTCATTTTTCCCAATAAATTTCAACTGTTTCAGATGTTAAGGATAAAGTTCCTTTTTGTCTCCGGTTTTTCCTAAACCTAGTCGTTGCTCACTTGTTAAAATCATAGTTTTTCTTTCTATATCCTTCAATCTGTCCTATGTGCATAAAACTTTACAAACCACCTTTCCTCATTTTTCTCAAGAAATTTCAAATGTTTCAGATGTTAAGGATAAATGTCCTTTTTGTCTCCGGTTTTTCCTAAACCTAGTCGTTGATCACTTGTTAAATTCATAGTTTTTCTTTCTATATCCTTCAATCTGTCCTATGTGTATAAAATTTTCCAAGCCTACTTTCCTCATTTTTCCCAAGAAATTTCGACTGGTTC
Source organism: Ascarosepion bandense (assembly GCA_037127315.1). Taxonomy (NCBI): domain Eukaryota; kingdom Metazoa; phylum Mollusca; class Cephalopoda; order Sepiida; family Sepiidae; genus Ascarosepion; species Ascarosepion bandense. The sequence continues at coordinate 481,864 of JBBBDQ010001848.1, forward strand.
AGATGTTAAGAATAAAGGTCCTTTTTGTCTGCGGTTTTTCCTAAACCTAGTCGTTGCTCTCTTGTTGAATTGATAGAATTCTCATAATCTTTCTGTAGAACCACATTTCTTTTGCATCCATTTTATTTTTCATCTATGAGATGAATGTCCAGTATTCACTGCCATATAAGGAAACTGATATTACATGAGATTTCGGCACTCTTTTCTATGTTTCTAACGAAATGTTCATGATTCTTAATACTTTACTTAGCTTCTCGAATCCGTTTTCGCTATCCAAATGGTCCTTCGGTCATCCTTGTGGCGCATTCTGTCCTCTATCAAAATACTTTCCATAAAATTTAAATTGTTATATTTGCTTGGTTCTGGAATTGGCTTTTTGCACTGTTCTTTTTGCTAACAACCATGCATTCTCTTTTCTTGCAATTAATGCGAGGGTCATTCAATAAATAAGGTGAAGTTTTCGGTATAAGGACTTCTACGAGGGTCATTCAGTAAATAAGGTGAATTTTTCGGTATAAGGACTTCTACGAGGGTCATTCAGTAAATAAGGTGAATTTTTCGGTATAAGGACTTCTACGAGGGTCATTCAATAAATAAGGTGAAGTTTTCGGTATAAGGACTTCTACGAGGGTCATTCAATAAATAAGGTGAAGTTTTCGGTATAAGGACTTCTACGAGGGTCATTCAATAAATAAGGTGAATGTTTCGGTATAAGGACTTCTACGAGGGTCATTCAATAAATAAGGTGAATTTTTCGGTATAAGGACTTCTACGAGGGTCATTCAATAAATAAGGTGAATTTTTCGGTATAAGGACTTCTACGAGGGTCATTCAATAAATAAGGTGAATTTTTCGGTATAAGGACTTCTACGAGGGTCATTCAATAAATAAGGTGAATTTTTCGGAATAAGGACTTCTATGAGGGTCATTCAATAAATAATGTGAATTTTTCAGTATAAGAAGTTTTAGAAGTCCTTATACCGAAAAATTCACCTTGTTTATTGAATAACCCTCGTATTTAGTCCTTCATGACATTTAGTAGGAGTTCTTGTAATGTCCGTTCCGTGTCTGCTATGAACTCCCTATCTTCCGTATCTGGTACACCAAAAATAAGGCCAAACTGAGATAGGTTTCACTGTTAGAAAATTCTACTTTTATGAGGCAAATCATTTCAGGACGTGGGCAACTACGATTCTACGGATTTCTTTCTTTTGCTGCTGTACGTAACATTTGACACGTTCTTCTTCTATGTGCCCTGTCCCTTCAGGACGTAGGCGATCATGATTCTCCACGTCTCCTTATCCCTTGTGGCTCTTAGTATGTTTGTTCTTGTTACTCCTGGCATCCCCCGTTTCGTCATCCACCTGATCAGGCCCTGCAAATATGCTATCCGCTGCCTTCCTCTGTCTCTCCTTCCTTCTATCTGGCCAGTCAGTATCAGGTTCTCCAAGCTCTCCTTCCTCATTGCGTGTCCCAGGAACTTAAGTTGTCTCTTCCTGATACTCAGTATTACTTTACTTTTTGTTGCCATTCTTTCTAACACCTCATCGTTGCTTGCATGCTCAGTCCACGATATCCGCAACATCCTTCTGTAGAACCACATTTCCGTTGTTTCAAGTTTTGTCCTCATTTTCGATGATATTGTCCAGCATTCACTGCCGTATTGAAGAACTGACATCACATAGCAATCCAGCACTCTTTTCTTTGTCTCTAGTAAAATTTTCCTGTGTGTTAGTACTTTACTCAGCTTCTGGAACGCGTCCTTTGCCATGCCAATTCGCCTTCGGATCTCTGTATCGCATTTTCTATCTCCTGTTAGAACACTTCCTAGGTATTTAAATTTTTGTACTTGCTTCATTCTGGTATCCCCGATCTGTATTTGGCATTTTGGGTTGCACCTTTTGCTGAGGACCATGCATTCAGCACCTGTTCTGCCAACCATCTACACAAACTCGTTCAGTAAGTTACTCGCTTTTTTTCTTGCTTGTCTTGACCTGGTGGTTTTAAAATCAACCTCCTTTCTTCAGTATGTCGCCCAAAAATTTCAACTGTCTCGTTCTTGTTCCTGCACACATTTTCGCAATAACAATTTATCGTAAATAATCAGGCCAGTAGATATAAATATATAATACTGTTTAATTAAAAAAACAGAATATCTACTTAAATATCGATAAAAAAAAATAATGTTCAAACAATTCATTTCAAATTGTCGGTTGTTTATAACCAAGTTTCGTTAAAAATTCGTTTATTTCCGTAACATGTTTACATATAAGTTTCTTGTAGTTGTGTTATTCATATCTTTTAAACTTGCTTCTTATTCACATGCTCTGTCTATGGAATTCTCAACATTCATTTCTAGAACCATATCATTATCGAATAGAACTCTTCATCTGGCTTACGGCCTATGACGTTGAATACATCGGTTCTCGCTCGATCAACGTCGAGCCTGGTCAGTACTTAGATGGGTGACCGCTTGGGAATACCAGGTGCTGTGACGGATGAGCGTTGTGGTGCAGTGGATATCGGCTCGGAAAGAGAAATCGGTGAGCCGAGTTCGAATTCCAGTTGAATACCCTGCAATCACTTAATCACTGGTACCCTTGGGAAAGATATTAATCCATCGCCTCCCTCCTGTTATAGGTTAAATAACAAAGGTAGGACTTGGGGACAATGCCCTTACAAACAAATCCCTTGATACTCGAAAAGAGAAAAAGTATTACTAGACACAAAATCTTATATAAAAACAACAATGAATTGTTGCAAGAAAAAAGGTATTACCAGCAATAAATAAATAAAAAAAAATAGTTGGCAATAAATGACCCGCCGAGGTTGATATGCCATAAAAACAAAACAACCAACCAACTCTTATTCATCTGTGATAAAATTATATAGCAATTGAACCCCCGATTCTTTAATGATTTTTTTAGGCAACTTTCGCTATTCCTGTGCTTCTCTGTGATATTCTGAATATAAATATCGCCTTGTTTTTTTTTCAGTGTCTTTAAAGAAACAAATCTCTTCAGGCGGGGGGGGGGGTATATGTATCGTTTGTTAAGTCTGAACCTTCTTTTATTTGATACAAGCCTAGAACCCACCCTTCAGGCAGACTTTAAGAGCGCTTTTGTGAAGAGCTTTTGAGACTTCAGCCTTTTACTTTAAGCGTTCTGTGTACGTAGAAATTATAAGAACTTAGAAATTATGAAATTATTTTATTTTATTTGCACTTTCAATTGACAAACTTTCTTCGAATACGCAACTGATCTCATTAATTTGTTGACATTTATTTTGTGCGCAATTTGTACGATGAAATATCTCTATTGATAATCCTGATGAATAGAGCGAGAAGGAGAATCAGGACAGAAATAGCACAAAAGCAGTGCGGTTTCGTCAGAGACAATGGAACAAGGAACAAGTAATGCCATATTTATGATTAGGATGCTCTCTCAAAAAGGCTATACAAATGAAGGAGGACTTATACCTGTGCTTATTGATTATGGGAAGGCGTTTGACAAAATACACAACAAAGAATTGATGGAGATGCTCGGTAGCTTTCACATATTTGGGAAAGACTTAAGAGTAACCAAGAATACTTACTGGCAGCAAACCGCTTGTATACGGACAGGTAACGAGTTCAGCAGATATACAAAGATAGGGAGGGGTATAAGATAAGGATTTGTCTTTTCACCGGATCTGTTCAACTTGTACAGCGAGAATATTTTGAGAACCCTAGATGTTATGCCTGGATTTGTCATCGGAGGCCACAGTTTAAACAACCTAAGGTACGCAGATGATACAGTGCTGATAGCAGACACAGAAAGAAAACTACAAGACCTCCTACAGAAGGTAGCCGAGGAGAGTGACAAGAAAGGACTATAAATAAACTGCAAGAAAACCGAATGCATGGTCATCAGAAAAAAGGACAGCTCAATATGCTAAATACAAGTCGGGGATACTAAAATCAAGCAGGTACAAAAATTTAAATACCTAGGAAGTGTTATAACAGAAGACGGAAAGTGCGACACAGAGATTCGAAGGCGAATTGGCATGGCGAAGGAAGTATTCCAGAAGTTGAGTAAAGTATTAAGAAACAGGACAATTTCGCTAGAAACAAAGAAGAGAGTACTGGATTGCTATGTGATGTCAGTTCTCCAATATGGCACTGAATGCTGGACAATATAATCAAAGATGAATGAAAAACTTGAAGCAACTGAAATGTGGTTCTACAGAAGGATGCTGCGGATATCATGGATCGTGCATGGGAGAAATGATGATATCTTAGAAATGATGGAAACAAAATGGAAATTAATACTGAGCATAAGGAAGAGACAACTGAAGTTTCTGGGACATGCAACGAGGAAGGACGGCTTGGAGAACCTGATACTAACAGGCCATATAGAGGGGAAAAAAGAGACCGGGGAAAGCAACACCATAACTGAAGGACCTAATCAGGTGATTGATGGAACGAGGATTGCATGGGTTAACAGAAGGCGTGCTAAGAGCCACCAAGGATAGGGAGAGGTGGAAAGGCATGATCGCCTACGTCCTGAAGGGACAGGACACAAAGAAGAAGAAGAATCTTTAAATATCCTTTTTAAAGGTCGAGTTGAATCCATTTCGCTATCTACCGTTTCTTAAAGTTCTAATGTCATTTTTTTAATAAATTTTGGTAGTGGTTGGATGACTTCCGCAATTTAATTTGCGAATTACATTTAAAAAGTCCTCCTCTTTCTCTTTCCTCTCTCTTTCCTAGCCTATGAAACAGCGTTTAGACGTCTGTCTGCTAACATAATTTTCCCTCACTTTTTTCACTGACTTTCCTGCTTTTCTTTCTTATTTTTTTCTTTTCCTTCTGTTAACTCTAAAGTGAACTGCTGGTGTATTTAGAAATAAATGATTTAAAAATAAAAAAAAGTGATTAATGATTTAAAAATTTAAGACGAATGGTTTAAAAACTAAAAATTCAAGAGATATTAAAATCATTCGTCTTTAAAGAATCTCTGAAGAAACCTGTTAAAGTGAAACACGTTAGATTAAAGACACTTTTTTCCTTCTTGTTCTTTACTTATTCTTTTCATCTTGTTGGGTTCCGATCCGACACGAGTTGGTGCCTACGTCCTGAAAGGACAGGGCACATAGAAGAAGAATATTTCGTTTACGTCATAGTGAGCCTTGTAGATAAAAAAAACGTATAAGCATCAAACCGTGGTCCAATTAAGTTTCAATTAGAGTTTAATTGGACGATATCAATTGCAGTTGTGACGAAACCGAAATTAACGTCAAAAGCTTTTAATAAAGAATTGTTTTTTTAAAACCTTTCACTCTGTCTGATATTTAAATTTAACTTTAAAAGCGTTATTTAATTAATTTTAATCGTGTGTAACTACAATAGTTACTATCTGTTACTACAAGTTGTTTATGATTCGCCGAGATCAAAAAATGGTTAGATGGATGGCTATGTGTACCCTGCGATTTCTTCATATTAGTCAGTTAATTGCCATACGTGATAAACATTTGAACAATCATGTCTCGAAAGATACATCACTGACCGAGCAGAATATTTTCCCGGACTAGGTTGCCATTACTTTCTGCAATAGACTGGTGGCGAACCAAGGCTATAGAACCCAATCTGTCCTGTTATTTGACTCATAGCTAGATGGGAAGGAGATGAATTATATTATTAAGTAGTAATTAGTTGGGGATCAGTTTATTACTTCATAACAATATAAAACCGATCCCCCACTTTATGCCCAGGAGAAGCCTTAATCTTTATTCCAACTATTATATTCAGTCAGTCAGTTAAGTGTCATACGTGATACACGCTTAGGCGATCATGTCTCAAAAGAAACATGATTGACTGGGCAGAAGATTATCAACCAAGGCTATAGAACCCAAGGCTATAAACCCAATTTGTCCTGTTGTTTAACCCATAGCTGGACGGGGAAGAGATTGATTAATATCTTTCTTAAGAGTACTGGCGGTTAAGTGAATTCGAGGAATTCAAATAGAATTCGAATTCGGCTCTGATTTCTTTTGTCGATGTCCACTGCTCCACAAAGCATATCTCTGAATCAAAGAATACTAAATGTGGTTCATAAGCAAGAAAACAAGTGTTTCTTCATTTTTCATATACCTCTTCAAGACGTGAAAATTTTCAACAAAAGTGTTGTTATTTAAGCATTACTCTCAGTCCATGATCAGCATGTTTCTCACTGTTCAGCACGTTACTCATTCAGCATGTTACTCGTTCGGCATGTTACTCTGTGTTCCTATTTGACACTCTTCCTTTCAAGATGCTCGGTGAGTGTCAAATTCTCCAAACCGACACTCTTCCTTTCAAGATGCCCGGTGAGTGTCAAATTCTCCAAACCGTCACTCTTGAATATCAAATTTTCCGTTATGTGCTTCAAAAATTTAAACTGCTTCTTTCTGATTCTGCAGATGCGCGTTGTGGTGCAGTGGATATCGGCTTAGAACGAGAAATCGGGGAACCGAGTTCGAACTCCAGTTGAATTCATTGCATTCACTTACGCGCAAATACCCTTGGGAAAAGTATTAGTCGGTCTCTTCCTTCCAGCTATGGGCTAAATAACAGGACAGATTGGGTTCTATAGTCTTTGCTGGCAACCACTCTACCGCAAAAAGTAATAGCAATCTACTGTGGAATAATCTTCTGCCCAGTCAGTCATGTCTCTTTCGAGACATGATCGCCCAAACGTGTTTCACGTATGGCACTTAACTAACTGACTTTCTGATTCTAAGTTTAAATGCTATTCATTACTGTATGCAGAAGTAATTCTGTCGAGAATATTTCCAGCTTTCTCGTTTCTCACCTGAACCAATCCTGCTATTCGTTGCATTCTCTTGTAGAACATCTCAGGTACCTCAATTCATCTGTCTATATGTGAAAAAACTGTTCAGCTTTCACAACCATAGAAATTAATATTTTATATCGAGGAAGATAGGTGTTATAACCGAAGGGTGTTATGACAGAAGGGCCATAGAAAGATAACACGGACTCGGATATAAGGTTGAATAGTATAGTCTCGGAAAATGTAGTACAAAGTTAAACGTGGACTGAAAAGTACTTCCTCTCGCAGCGTTCTGACTCACGCATTCATTCACTCTGTGGCTACTATTCAGTGACTCCTCAGCGTCTCTCACTCAGAGTTGGTAGCCATAATAATGATCTATCTATATTAGTGTTATGACCGAAGGGCTATAGAAAGATAACACGGACTCAGATATAAGGTTGAATAGTATATTCTCGGAAAACGTAGTGCAAAGTTAAACGTGGACTGGAGAGTACTTTCTCTCGCAGGTGTCCTGACTCACTTATTCACTAACTCTTTGGCTTTTATTCAATGACTCCACTCAGAGATGTTAGCCAATTATAAGTTGTGAACCAGTCCATTTGTAGTTAGATCACCACACTAATAGGTTACTATGGCGCTCGTTTTTACACCTACCCGGTGTTGTGAACAAAAGTAGCAGGTTATCTCTTGTTTTTTTTTTGTTTTTTTTATTAAGGATTAGGTTTCCTACTTCCAAATTCTACTTCAAATCTATATTTTTAATATCTTCGTTTAAACTATAGAATAAAATTATTCTCTTATTGAGTTTTTGGTTCTATCGAAAGTATTTTCTTCTTTTTTATTCCTAACAGCCTCCTGACGTCTCAGTCGCTTTATTGTCTTGCTTCTAGTGAATAGATTTAGAAAATTAACCCCATATTTTGTTAATTCTATCTCGAGTGGTTCCTGGGTTTTGTAAAAGGTAGACATCAGCATAATAAAAGATAAGTTCAGCTCTCGCATTTTCTTTTTTTTTTGCTTGTATAATATATTTTTCCTGTTTCTTAATACTTTCATAAGACTGTGAAAGGTATCTTTCGTTATTCTGATGCGTTTTCGGGGTAAATTCTGGTAGTGCAAGAATAAGTTAACTAAGCTTCTTCAGTTGAGGAGACACCTGACATGTGTAAACAATTAAACCAGATAGATTAAAAAATGTAATATATGATGAGAGGGTGCAGTGATAATGAAAGGAAATATATTTTTATTAAACATATACAGTTTTAAGTTACAAGCATTCTTCTTCTTCTTCTTAATATTATCATTATTCTTCTTTCAGATGTGTACCTTAAAGATATGGATGATCATGGGTCTGCAAAACCTCCCAGTTTTCGTAGATTTTAGAGATAAATATTCACTTGGTATCACTTCCAGACTAAGTTCTACAATTCATTTACACAAGCTCTTTAGTTAGATTAGCTGATGGTGACTATTACTTTTAATATGCGTTTAGAGTGTTAAACTTTTAAACCCTCTTTCCTCAAATTGTTTCCTAGAAATTTTGATTGTTTCTTTCTGATACAAAACACCAGTGTTTTTTTTCCAATTGCCATTAAAATTCAGATATGCTATTCAGATGCAATCTTCTTTTGAACCACTATCCTGTTCTCTCAACAACTCTCGTCATGCACGAGGAAATTTTTTAGCATACTCTAAGCAAGAGGCCGCATGTAACATACTTACTGATATTGGTTTAATCTTAGCAGAATAGTGAGTCATCGAGTAGAATATGAAACACCCTACACTCTCAAATATCTGCGGTAATATATTCACAAATATTGCTTGAAGAGAGTATCCTTGAATGTTGTTTTAAGTATGAGATGCTGTCAAAACTCATCCATTCTTCTTAAATGCTGTTCCGGGTATGATATGCAATCTAAACGCATACAGTCTTCTTCAATAGCATTTCTTGTATTAGATCCTATTCACACGCTTCCAGTTTTCTTGAATGATGTTCCGTGTATGGCAAAATGTGACACAAGGCCTTTTTAACGTGAGTCGTCTGGGCCATATATCCCAGCCAAAGGTATCTGTCTCATATTTTTCCAGTCGTGACTTTACCCTTCGGCGGAGCCACTACATTAAGCTCTCCGCCCGAAGGCAGAAAGCTGACAGTGTAAAAAAAACTACTGAGAGAAAACGCGGCAGTCTGTATTTATCTCTCCTCCCACTAGGGCAAAATGTGGCACAAGACCTTTTTAACGTGGGTCCCCCGGGCCATACAGCCTAGCCAAAAATATATGTCTATCTTTACCCAGTCGTGACTCTACCCTTCGGTGGGGCCACGACTGGATTAATGCTCTCCGCCCGAATGCAGAAAGCTGACAGTGTCAAAGAAACTACCGCGTGAAAACGTGGCAGTCTCCTGTCTCGCTTCTATAGCACTAGTATAAATATACTCTGGACGAGTCCATCTTTAGGAAAAGGGAGTACTCCACAACAAAAACACATTTCTTTTTTAATGTTAATCCGTGTATCTAAATCTATCCAAACTCATCCCGTCTTCTTGAATGCTGTTAAGTGTATGTGGTACTAAACGAATCCTGATTTCTTGAATTTTGTTACGAGTAGTAGATCCCACCAAAACGAATTCAGGGTTCTTGAATGCTATTAAATGTACGAGATCCTATAGAAAAGCATATAGTCTACTTAAAAATATTCTGTCTATAAGATTCTATGTGAAACCATCTAATCTTCTTGAATATTATCCCTATCCAAACGTATTCAGTTTTCTGAATGCTACTCCAGACTTCTAGAAAGATGCTCCGTCTATAAAATGCTATACAAACGCATCTTCTTCAATTCTATCCAAATTCATGCAGTTTTGTTGAATGCTGTTCCGTGTAATTATGAGATTCTATTTCAACGCATCCAGTCTTCTTGAATGATATTACGTGTATTAGATGCTGCCTAAATGCTAAGCCGAGTATGAAGCTTTATCCTAAATCATGCATTATTCTTGAAAGCTAATTCATGTATTATATCATATCAATATAAATCTAGCTTTCTCATATTTTGTTTCATGTATGAGATGCTATCCATAAGCATTGAATTTCTTGAATGCTACTTCGTTTCTAAGATCCATCCAAGCACATGGAGTTCGCTGTATTAGATTCTAGCCAAACATATCTCGTCTCCTTAAATGCTATTCCTTGTATTAGTCCCAATCCAAAAGTATCCAGTCTTCTTAAATGATATTCCATTCAAGTCCCTTGAATTATGTTCTGAGCATGAGATGCTAACAAAATACATCTAGAAGATTTGAATGTTAATCCGTGTATGAGATATTATACAATCGTATGCTGACTTTAAGAACAATATTCCGTATATGAAATGGTATCAAAAAGCCTCCAGATTCTTTGATTGCTGCTCAATGTAATCCAAAACCATCCATTCTTCTTCAATGATATTCCGTTTAAAAGATGCCATCCAAACACTTCTTGAATGCAATAACATGTTTAAGATCCAATTCAACCTAATCAAGTCTTATTGAATGCTATTCGGGTTTGCACGATGTCATCGCAACACAAGCAGTCTTCTTGAATGCTACTCCATGTATTTGATCCTATCTAAATTAATCTAGGTAACATGTATGAGATGCTGACCAAAGGCATCGAGATATCTTGAACGTTATTCCCTGTTTTAGATCCCATCCAAATGCATCTAGTATTCTAGAATGCTATTCCGTTTGTAAGATTCCATTAAAACTTCAGACTTTTTGAATGCTATTCTGTGTATTACTGTCTATCAAAACTCATCTCCTCTTCTTAAGCGATAATTCTTTTGTAAGGTCCTGCAAAATGCATTCAGAATCTTTAAATGCTATTAAGTGTATTAGATTTTATCCGAATGCATTCAGTGTTCTTGAAAGATATTCCGACTGTAAATTTCAATCCAAACACATCCAGTCTTCTTGAATGCTATTCTGCGTGTTAAATTTTATCCAAACGCATCCAGACTTGCCAATTCTATTCCGACTGTTAGGAAAGTATTCTTGAAAGTTATTCTATTTATTAAATCCTATTCAAACATATCCAGTCTTCTTGAAGGATATTCCGTTTGTAAGATTGCATCTAAACACATGCAGTCTACTTGAATGCAATTCCGTATATTTCTTCAATGCTATTGTGTCTATTATTTTCTATCCAAACATATCTAGTCTTTTTGAATGCCATTCCGTTTGTCGGATCTCATCCAAACACATGCATTTTTCTTGAATGCTATTTTGTCTATTAAATCCTATCAAAACATATCCAGTCGTTTTGAATGCCGTTCGGGTTTTAACATTCCAACCATGCTCTCTTCTTGAATGATACTCCCATATATGATTCTATCCAAATGAATGACATTCTGCTTGTAAGTTTTCTATCCAAACATATTCATTCTTCTTGAATGCTACTGCATATATTTGATTCTCTCAATGCAGTACATGTAGGTTTCCTGAATGCTGTTTCGTATTTGAGATGATGATCAAAATCTTCATTCTTCTTAAATGCTATTCCGTCTGTAAAATTTCATCCAAACACTTGCAGTCTACTAGAATGATATTCCATGTATCAGATCCTATCTACACTCATCAAGACTTCATTAATGCTATCCTGTTTATAAGAACCCATCTAAAATTGCAATTTCAATGTATGTAACTTTAAGCATCAGTTTCTATCCAAACACACCCCTGTTGATTGAATGAACCTGTGTGTATGAGTTACTGGCCAAACTCGTTCAGACTTCATGAATTTTCTAATGTCTATGAGATTATATCCAAACGCATCCCGACTTCTTGAATGTAAAATCTTATTCAAAAGCATGATGCTGGCGTGTGAATGCTATTCTGTTTATTAGATCCTATTGAAATGCATCCAGGTTTCTTGAATGCTATTCCGTTTGTAACATCCTATCTATACGCATGATGCGGGAGTTTGAATGCTATTCCGTGTATGAAGTCGAATTTAGACGCATCCAGTCTTCTTCAATGCTATTCCGTTTCTAAGATCCCATCCATCAGCATGCAAGTTTTTCAATGTTATTAGATCCTATACAAACACATCCAGTCTTCTTGAATGCTATTCCGTCTTTAATATCTTATTCAAACACATGCTGGTATTGAATGCTATTCCGTGTATTAGATACTATTCAAACGCATCCATTCTTCTTGAATGCTATTCCGTTTAGAGTAGCATATTCAAACATGCTGGTTTTGAATGCTATTCCGTGTATTAGATCCTATTCAAACGCATCCAGTCTTCTTGAATGCTATTCGGTTATTAATATATTATTCAAACAGATGCTCGTATTGAATGCTATTCCGTGTATTAAATCCTATTCGAACGCATCCAGACTTCTTGAATGATGTTCCGTTTTTAATATCTTATTCAAACACATGCTGGTATTGAATGCTATTCCGTGTATTAGATCCTATTCAAACGAATCCATTCTTCTTAAATGCTATTCCGTTTTTAATATCTTATTCAAACACATGCTGGTTTTGAATGCTATTCCGTGTATTGGATCCTATTCAAACGCATCAGGGTCTACCTGAATGCTATTCCGTTTTTAATATCTTATTCAAACACATGCTGGTTTTGAATGCTATTACGTGTATTAGATTCTATTCAAACGCATCCAGTCTTCTTGAATGCTATTCCGTTTTTAATATATTATTCAAACATATGATGGTTTTGAATGCTATTCCGTGTACTAGATCCTATGCAAACGCATCCAGACTTCTTGAATGCCAATCCGTTTCTAATATCTTATTCAAACATATGCTGGTTTTGAATGCTATTCCGTGTATTAGATCCTATTCAAACGCATCCAGTCTTCTTGAATGGTATTCCGTTTTTAATATCTTATTCAAACACATGCTGGTATGGAATGCTATTCTGTGTATTAGATCCTATTCAAACGCATCCAGTCTTCTTGAATGCTATTCCGTTTTTAATATCTTATTCAAACACATGCTGCTTTTGAATGCTATTCCGTGTATTAGATCCTATTCAAACGCCTCCAGTCTTCTTGAATGCTATTCCGTTTTTAATATCTTATTCAAACACATGCTGGTATGGAATGCTATTCTGTGTATTAGATCCTATTCAAACGCATCCAGTCTTCTTGAATGCTATTCCGTTTTTAATATCTTATTCAAACACATGCTGCTTTTGAATGCTATTCCGTGTATTAGATCCTATTCAAACGCCTCCAGTCTTCTTGAATGCTATTCCGTTTTTAATATCTTATTCAAACACATGCTGGTATGGAATGCTATTCTGTGTATTAGATCCTATTCAAACGCCTCCAGTCTTCTTGAATGCTATTCCGTTTTTAATATCTTATTCAAACACATGCTGGTATGGAATGCTATTCTGTGTATTAGATCCTATTCAAACGCATCCAGTCTTCTTGAAAGCTATTCCGTTCTTAATAATATATGCAAACACATGCTGGATTTGAATGCTATTCCGTGTATTAGATCCTATTCAAACGCATGCATTTTTCTTGAATGCTATTCCGATTTCAATATTTTATTCAAACACATGCTCGTATTGAATGCTATTCCGTGTATTAGAACCTGTTCAAACGCATCCATTCTTCTTGAATGCTATTCCGTTTTTAATATCTTATTCAAACACATGCTGGTTTTATATGGAATTCTGTGTATTAGATCCTATTCAAACGCATCCATTCTTCTTGAATGCTATTCCGATTTAGATATCTTATTCAAACACATGCTGCTTTTGAATGCTATTCCGTGTATTAGATCCTATTCAAACGCATCCAGTCTTCTTGAATGCTATTCCGTTTTTAATATCTTATTCAAACACATGCTGGTTTTGAATGGAATTCTGTGTATTAGATCCTATTCAAACGCATCCAGTCTTCTTCAATGCTATTCCGTTTTTAATATCTTATTCAAACCCATGCTGTTTTTGACTGCTATTCCGTGTATTAGATCCTATTCAAACGCATCCATTCTTCTTGAATGCTATTCCGATTTCAATATCTTATTCAAACACATGTTGGTTTTGAATGGAATTCTGTGTATTAGATCCTATTCAAACGCATCCATTCTTCTTCAATACTATTCCGATTTCAATATCTTATTCAAACACATGCTGGTATGGAATGCTATTCCGTGTATTAGATCCTATTCAAACGCATCCAGTCTTCTTGAATGCTATTCCGTTTTTAATATCTTATTCAAACACATGATGGTTTTGAATGGAATTCTGTGTATTAGATCCTATTCAAACGCATCCAGTCTTCTTCAATGCTATTCCGTTTTTAATATCTTATTCAAACCCATGCTGGTTTTGACTGCTATTCCGTGTATTAGATCCTATTCAAACGCATCCATTCTTCTTGAATGCTATTCCGATTTCAATATCTTATTCAAACACATGTTGGTTTTGAATGGAATTCTGTGTATTAGATCCTATTCAAACGCATCCATTCTTCTTCAATACTATTCCGATTTCAATATCTTATTCAAACACATGCTGGTATGGAATGCTATTCCGTGTATTAGATCCTATTCAAACGCATCCAGTCTTCTTGAATGCTATTCCGTTTTTAATATCTTATTCAAACACATGATGGTTTTGAATGGAATTCTGTGTATTAGATCCTATTCAAACGCATCCAGTCTTCTTCAATGCTATTCCGTTTTTAATATCTTATTCAAACCCATGCTGGTTTTGACTGCTATTCCGTGTATTAGATCCTATTCAAACGCATCCATTCTTCTTGAATGCTATTCCGATTTCAATATCTTATTCAAACACATGTTGGTTTTGAATGGAATTCTGTGTATTAGATCCTATTCAAACGCATCCATTCTTCTTCAATGCTATTCCGATTTCAATATCTTATTCAAACACATGCTGGTATGGAATGCTATTCCGTGTATTAGATCCTATTCAAACGCATCCAGTCTTCTTGAATGCTATTCCGTTTTTAATATCTTATTCAAACACATGATGGTTTTGAATGGAATTCTGTGTATTAGATCCTATTCAAACGCATCCAGTCTTCTTCAATGCTATTCCGTTTTTAATATCTTATTCAAACCCATGCTGGTTTTTACAGCTATTCCGTGTATTAGATCCTATACAAACGCATCCATTCTTCTTGAATGCTATTCCGATTTCAATATTTTATTCAAACAGATGCTCGTATTGAATGCTATTCCGTGTATTAGAACCTGTTCAAACGCATCCATTCTTCTTGAATGCTATTCCGTTTTTAATATCTTATTCAAACACATGCTGGTTTTATATGGAATTCTGTGTATTAGATCCTATTCAAACGCATCCATTCTTCTTGAATGCTATTCCGATTTCGATATCTTATTCAAACACATGCTGCTTTTGAATGCTATTCCGTGTATTAGATCCTATTCAAACGCATCCAGTCTTCTTGAATGCTATTCCGTTTTTAATATCTTATTCAAACACATGCTAACACTCCACCCACATCTATTGAACAGGTGAAGAGGCTCATCCCTTGTTTCCTGTTTAGGATGCGGTTTCCGGTTTTCTCTTTTCCAATCTTTTCACTCTTTTCCTTTATTATTTTATTTTTTTTTTTCAATTGGAGTAGATAGACTAAACTATCGCCCGGTTCACACTCCACCCACATCTATTGAACAGGTGAAGAGGCTCATCCCTTGTTTCCTGTTTAGGATGCGGTTTCCGGTTTTCTCTTTTCCAATCTTTTCACTCTTTTCCTTTATTATTTTATTTTTTTTTTTTCAATTGGAGTAGATAGACTAAACTATCGCCCGGTTCACACTCCACCCACATCTATTGAACAGGTGAAGAGGCTCATCCCTTGTTTCCTGTTTAGGATGCGGTTTCCGGTTTTCTCTTTTCCAATCTTTTCACTCTTTTCCTTTATTATTTTATTTTTTTTTTCAATTGGAGTAGATAGACTAAACTATCGCCCGGTTCACACTCCACCCACATCTATTGAACAGGTGAAGAGGCTCATCCCTTGTTTCCTGTTTAGGATGCGGTTTCCGGTTTTCTCTTTTCCAATCTTTTCACTCTTTTCCTTTATTATCTTATTTTTTTTTTTCAATTGGAGTAGATAGACTAAACTATCGCCCTGGTTCACACTCCACCCACATCTATTGAACAGGTGAAGAGGCTCATCCCTTGTTTCCTGTTTAGGATGCGGTTTCCGGTTTTTTCTCTTTTCCAATCTTTTCACTCTTTTCCTTTATTATTTTATTTTTTTTTTTTTCAATTGGAGTAGATAGACTAAACTATCGCCCGGTTCACACTCCACCCACATCTATTGAACAGGTGAAGAGGCTCATCCCTTGTTTCCTGTTTAGGATGCGGTTTCCGGTTTTCTCTTTTCCAATCTTTTCACTCTTTTCCTTTATTATTTTATTTTTTTTTTCAATTGGAGTAGATAGACTAAACTATCGCCCGGTTCACACTCCACCCACATCTATTGAACAGGTGAAGAGGCTCATCCCTTGTTTCCTGTTTAGGATGCGGTTTTCGGCTTTCTCTTTTCCATTCTTTTTACCCTTACGTAGCCCCCTGCGCATCAGTGGCGTTACTGCCTTGCTCGGGGTGATATGATTAAAAAAAAAAAAAAAAAAAAAAAAAAAATGCTGGTTTTGAATGGAATTCTGTGTATTAGATCCTATTCAAACGCATCCAGTCTTCTTCAATGCTATTCCGTTTTTAATATCTTATTCAAACCCATGCTGTTTTTGACTGCTATTCCGTGTATTAGATCCTATTCAAACGCATCCATTCTTCTTGAATGCTATTCCGATTTCAATATCTTATTCAAACACATGTTGGTTTTGAATGGAATTCTGTGTATTAGATCCTATTCAAACGCATCCATTCTTCTTCAATACTATTCCGATTTCAATATCTTATTCAAACACATGCTGGTATGGAATACTATTCCGTGTATTAGATCCTATTCAAACGCATCCAGTCTTCTTGAATGCTATTCCGTTTTTAATATCTTATTCAAACACATGATGGTTTTGAATGGAATTCTGTGTATTAGATCCTATTCAAACGCATCCAGTCTTCTTCAATGCTATTCCGTTTTTAATATCTTATTCAAAACCATGCTGGTTTTGACTGCTATTCCGTGTATTAGATCCTATTCAAACGCATCCATTCTTCTTGAATGCTATTCCGATTTCAATATCTTATTCAAACACATGTTGGTTTTGAATGGAATTCTGTGTATTAGATCCTATTCAAACGCATCCATTCTTCTTCAATGCTATTCCGATTTCAATATCTTATTCAAACACATGCTGGTATGGAATGCTATTCCGTGTATTAGATCCTATTCAAACGCATCCAGTCTTCTTGAATGCTATTCCGTTTTTAATATCTTATTCAAACACATGATGGTTTTGAATGGAATTCTGTGTATTAGATCCTATTCAAACGCATCCAGTCTTCTTCAATGCTATTCCGTTTTTAATATCTTATTCAAACCCATGCTGGTTTTTACAGCTATTCCGTGTATTAGATCCTATACAAACGCATCCATTCTTCTTGAATGCTATTCCGATTTCAATATCTTATTCAAACACATGCTGCTTTTGAATGCTATTCCGTGTATTAGTTCCTATTCAAACACATCCAGTCTTCTTGAATGCTATTCCGTTTTTAATATCTTATTCAAACACATGCTGGTTTTGAATGGAATTCTGTGTATTAGATCCTATTCAAACGCATCCAGTCTTCTTCAATGCTATTCCGTTTTTAATATCTTATTCAAACCCATGCTGGTTTTGACTGCTATTCCGTGTATTAGATCCTATTCAAACGCATCCAGTCTTCTTGAATGCTATTCCGTTTTTAATATCTTATTCAAACCCATGCTGGTTTTGACTGCTATTCCGTGTATTAGATCCTATTCAAACGCATCCAGTCTTCTGGAATGCTATTCCGATTTCAATATCTTATTCAAACACATGCAGGTTTTGAATGCTATTCCGTGTATTAGATCTTATTCAAACGCATCCAGTCTTCTTGAATGCTATTCTGATTTCAATATCTTATTCAAACACATGCTCGTATTGAATGCTATACCGTGTATTAGATCCTGTTCAAAAGCATCCATTCTTCTTCAATGCTATTCCGTTTTTAATATCTTATTCAAACACATGCTGGATTTGAATGCTATTCCGTGTATTAGATCCTATTCAAACGCATCCAGTCTTCTTGAATGCTATTCCGATTTCAATATTTTATTCAAACAGATGCTCGTATTGAATGCTATTCCGTGTATTAGAACCTGTTCAAACGCATCCATTCTTCTTCAATGCTATTCCGAATTCAATATCTTATTCAAACACATACAGGTTTTGAATGCTATTCCGTGTATTAGATCTTATTCAAACGCATCCATTCTTCTTCAATGCTATTCCGATTTCAATCTCTTATTCAAACACATGCTCGTATTGAATGCTAAACCGTGTATTAGATCCTGTTCAAAAGCATTCATTCTTCTTCAATGCTATTCCATTTTTAATATCTTATTCAAACACATGCTGGATTTGAATGCTATTCCGTGTATTAGATCCTATTCAAACGCATCCAGTCTTCTTGAATGCTTTTGCGATTTAAATATCTTATTCAAACACATGCTCGTATTGAATGCTAAACCGTGTATTAGATCCTATTCAAACCCATCCAGTCTTCTTGAATGCTATTCCGTTTTTAATATCTTATTCAAACACATGATGGTTTTGAATGGTATTCCGTGTATTAGAACCTATTCAAACGCATCCAGTCTTCTTGAATGCTATTGCGTTTATAATAACTTATTCAAATGCATGCTGGTTAGGAATGCTATTCCGTGTATCAGATCATATTCAAACGCATCCAGTCTCCTTGAATGCTATTCCGATTTTAATATCTTATTCATGCTGGTGTTGAATGCTATTCCGTGTATTAGATATATTATTCAAACGCATCCATTCTTCTTGAATGCTATTCCGTTTTGATTATCTTCTTCAAACATATGCTGGATTTGAATGCCATTCCTGTACTAGATATTATTCAAACGCATCCAGTCTTCTTGAATGCTATTCCGTTTTTAATATCTTATTCAAACACAGGGAGTTTTTGACTGCTATTCCGTGTATTAAATCCTATTCAAACGCAGCAAGTCTTCTTGAATGCTATATCGCTTTTAATAACTTATTCAAACACATGCTCGTATTGAATGCTATTCCATGTATAAGATCCTGTTCAATCGCATCCATTCTTCTTGAATGCAATTCATGTTTTAATATCTTATTCAAACACATACTGGTTTTGAATGATACACCGTGTATTAGATCCTACTCACACGCATCCAGTCTTCTTGAATGCTGTTCCGTTTTTAACATCTTATTCAAACACATGCTGGTTTTGAATGCCATTCCGGGTACTAGATTCTATTCAAACGCATCCAGTTGTCTTGAAAGCTATTCCGTGTTTAATACCTTATTCAAACACATGCTGGTTTGGAATGCTATTCCGTGTATTGGATCCTATTAAAACCCATCCAGTCTTCTTGAATGCTGTTCAGATTTTAATATCTTATTCAAACACATTTTGGTTTTGAATGCTATTTCGTGTATTAGATCCAATTCAAACGCATCAAATCTTCTTGAATGCTATTCCGTTCTTAATAACATATGCAAACACATGCTGGATTTGAATGCTATTCCGTGTATTAGATCCTATTCAAACGCATGCATTTTTCTTGAATGCTATTCCGATTTCAATATTTTATTCAAACAGATGCTCGTATTGAATGCTATTCCGTGTATTAGAACCTGTTCAAAAGCATCCAGTCTTCTTGAATGCTACTCCGTTTTTAATATCTTATTCAACACATGCTGGATTTGAATGCTATTCCGTGTATTAGAACCTGTTCAAACGCATCCAGTCTCCTTGAATGCTGTTCCGTTTTAATATCTTATTCAAACAACTGCTGGTTTTGAATGCTATTCAGTGTAATAGATCCTATACAAACGCATCCATTCATCTTGAATGATATTCCGTTTTTGATATCTTATTCAACACATGCTGGTTTTGAATGCTATTCAATGTACTAGATCCTATTCAAACGCATCCATTCTTCTTGAATGATATTCAGTTTTTAATATCTTATTCAACACATGCTGGTTTTCAAAGCAATTCCGTGTATTACATCCTATTCAAACGCATCCAATCTTCTTGAATGCTCTTCCGTTTTTAATATCTTATTCAAACACATGCTGGTGTTGAGTACTATTCCGTGTATTAGATCCTATTCAAACGCATCCAGTCTTCTTGAATGCTATTCCGTTTTTAATATCTTATTCAAACACTTGCTGGTTTTGAATGCTATTCCGTGTACTAGATCCTATTCAAACGCATCCATTCTTCGTTAATGCTATTCCGTTTTTAATATCTTATACAACACATGCTGGTTTTCAAAGCAATTCCGTGTATTAGATCCTATTCACACGCATCCAGTCTTCTTGAATGCGATTCCGTTTTAAATATCTTATTCAAACACATGCTAGTTTGGATGCAATTACGTGTACTAGATCCTATTCAAACGCATCCAGTCTTCTTGAATGCTATTCCATTTTTAATATCTTATTCAAACACATGCTGGTTTTGAATGCTATTCTGTGTACTAGATCCTATTCCAACGCATCCATTCTTCTTGAATGCTAATCCATTTTTAATATCTTATTCAAACACATGCTGGTTTTCAGTGCTATTCCTGTATTCAATCCTATTCAAACGCATCCAGTCTTTTTCAAGGCTATTCCGATTTTAATATCTTATACAAACACATGCTGGTTTTGAATGCTTTTCCGTGTATTAGATCTTATTCAAACGCATTCAGTCTTGTTGAAAGTTTTTCCTTTTTTACTATCTCATTCAAACACATGCTGGTTTTAAATGCGATTCCGTGCAATAGATCTTATTCAAACGCATCCGATCTCCTTAAATGCTATTCCGTTTTTCATCTTCTTCAAACACGTGCTGCTTTTGAATGCTATTCCCTGTATTAGATACTATTCGAACGCATCCAGTCTTCATGAATCCTATCCCCTTTTTAATAACTTATTCAAACATGCTGGTTTTGACTGCTATTCATTGTATTAGATCCTATTCAAACGCATCCAGTCTTCTTGTTATGCTATTCCGTTTTTAATATATTATTCAAACACATGCTGGTTTAATTGCTAATCCGTGTATTGAATCCTATTCAAACGCATCCGGGTCTTCTTTAGTGCTATTCCGTTTTTAATATCTTATTCAACACATGCTGGTTTTCAAAGCAATTCCGTGTATTACATCCTATTCAAACGCATCCAGTCTTCTTGGAAGCCATTCCGTGTTTAATAAATTATTCAAACACATGCTGGTTTGGAATGCTTTTCCCTGTCTTGGATCCTATTCAAACGCATCCAGTCTTCTTGAATGCTATTCCATTTTTAATGTCTTATCCAAACACATGCTAGTTTTGATTGCTATTCCGTGTCTTAGATCCTATTCAAACGCATCCGTGTCTTCTTGAATGCTATTCAGTTTTTAATATCTTATTCAAACACATGCTGGTTTTGAATGCTATTCAGTGTATTAGATCTTATTCAAACGCATCCAGTCTTCTTAAATGCTATTCCGTTTTTAATATCTTATTCAAACACATGCTGGTTTTGAGTGCTATTCCGTGTATTTGATCCTATTCACACGCATCCACTCTTCTTGAATGCTATTCCGTTTTTAATATCTTATTCAAACACATGCTGGTTTTCAGTGATATTCCGTGTATTAGATCCTCTCCAAACGGATCCAGAGTTCTTCAGTGCTATTCCGTTTTTAATATCTTATTCAACACATGCTGGTTTTGAATGCTATTCCGTGTACTAGATAATATTCACACGCATCCAGTCTTCATGAATGCTATTCCGTTTTTAATATCTTATTCAAACACATGCTGGTTTTGAAGGTTATTTCCTGCATTAGATCCTATTCAAACGCATCCAGTCTTCTTGAATGCTATTCCATTTTTAATATCTTATTCAAACACATGATGGTTTTGAATGCTATTCCGTGTATTAGATCCTAATCGAACGCATTCAGTCTTCTTGAATGCTATTCCGTTTTTAATATCTTATTCAAACACATGCTGGTTATGAATGCTATTCCCTGTATTAGATCCTATTCATACGCATCCATTCTTCTTGCATGCTACTCCGTTTTTAATATCTTATTCAACGCATGCTGCTTTTCAATGCTATTCCGTGTACTAGATCCTATTGAAACGCCTCCAGTCTTCATGAATGCTATTCAGTTTTTAATATCTTATTCAAACACATGCTGGTTTTGAATGCTATTCCGCGTATTAGATCCTATTCAAACGCATCCAGTCTTCTTGAATGCTATTCCGTTTTTAATATCTTATCAAACACATGATGGTTTTGAATGCTATTTCGTGTATTAGATCCTATTCGAAAGCATTCAGTCTTCTTGAATGTTTTTCCGTTTTTAATATCTTTTTCAAACACATGATGGTTTTGAATGCTATTCCGTGTATTAGATCCTATTCGAAAGCATTCAGTCTTCTTGAATGTTTTTCCGTTTTTAATATCTTATTCAAACACATGTTGGTTTTGAATGCTATTCCGTGTATTAGATTCTATTCGAACGCATTCAGTCTTCTTGAATATTTTTCCGTTTTTAATATCTTATTCACACACATGCTGGTTTTGAATGCTACTCCGTGTACTCGATCCGACTCACACGCATCCAGTCTTCATGAATGCTATTCCGTTTTTAATATCTTATCAAACACATGATGGTTTTGAATGCTATTCCGTGTATTAGATCCTATCCACGCGCATCCATTCTTCTTGAATCCTATTCCGTTTTTAATATTTTATTCAACACATGCTGGTTTTGAGTGCTATTCCGTGTATTACATCTTATTCAAACCCATCCTGTCTTCTTGAATGCTATTCCGTTTTTAATATCTTATTATGTTGGTTTTGAGTGCTATTCCGTGTATTTGATCCTATTCACACGCATCCACTCTTCTTGAATGCTATTCCGTTTTTAATATCTTATTCAAACCCATGCTGGTTTTGAATGCTATTCCCTGTATTGGATCCTATTCAAACGCATCCAGTCTTCTTGAATGCTATTCTGTTTTTAAAATCTTCTTCAACAACATGCTGGTTTTGAATGCTATTCCTTGTATTAGATCCTATTCGAAAGCATTCAGTCTTCTTGAATTTTTTTCCGTTTTTAAAATCTTATTCAAGCACATGCTGGTTTTGAATGCTATTCCATGTATTACATCTTATTCAAACCCATCCAGTCTTCTTGAATGCTATTCCGTTTTAATATCTTATTCAAGCACATGCTGGTTTTGAGTGCTATTCCATGTATTACATCTTATTCAAACCCATCCAGTCTTCTTGAATGCTATTCCGTTTTAATATCTTATTCAAGCACATGCTGGTTTTGAGTGCTATTCCATGTATTACATCTTATTCAAACCCATCCAGTCTTCTTGAATGCTATTCCGTTTTTAATATGTTATTCAAACACATGCTGGTTTTGAGTGCTATTCCATGTATTTGATCCTATTCACACGCATCCACTCTTCTTGAATGCTATTCCGTTTTTAATATCTTATTCAAACACATGCTGGTTTTCAGTGATATTCCGTGTATTAGATCCTCTCCAAACGGATCCAGAGTTCTTCAGTGCTATTCCGTTTTTAATATCTTATTCAACACATGCTGGTTTTGAATGCTATTCCGTGTACTAGATAATATTCACACGCATCCAGTCTTCATGAATGCTATTCCGTTTTTAAAATCTTCTTCAACAACATGCTGGTTTTGAATGCTATTCCGCGCATTAGATCCTATTGAAACGCATCCAATCTTCTTGAATGCTATTCCGTTTTTAATATCTTATTCAAACACATGCTGGTTTTGAGTTCTATTCCATGTATTAGATCCTATCCAAACGCATCCAGTCTTCTTGAATGCTATTCCGTTTTTAATATCTTATTCAAGCACATGCTGGTTTTGAGTGCTATCCCGTGTTTTAGATCCTATTCAAACGCATCCAGTCTTCTTGAATGCTATTCCGTTTTAAATATGTTATTCAATCACATGCTGGTTTTGAATGCTATTAGATGTATTAGATCCTATTCAAACGCATCTAGTCTTCTTGAATGCTATTCCGTTTTTAATATCTCATTCAAATACATGCTGGTTTTGAATGCTATCCCGTGTATTAGATCCTATTCAAATGCATCCAGTCTTCTTGAATGCTATTCCGTTTTTCAAATCTTCTTCAACAACATGCTGGTTTTGAATGCTATTCCTTGTATTAGATCCTATTCGAACGCCTTCAGTCTTCTTGAATGTTTTTCCGTTTTTAATATCTTATTCAAACACATGATGGTTTTCAATGCTATTCCTCGTATTAGATCCTATTCAAACGCATCCAGTCTTCTTGAATGCTATTTCGTTTTTAATATCTTATTCAAACACATGCTGGTTTTGAATGCTATTCCGCGCATTAGATCTTATTCAAACGCCTCCAGTCTTCTTGAATGCTCTTCCGTTTTTAATATCTTATTCAAACATATGCTGGTTTTGAATGCTATTCCGTCTACTACATCCTATTCAAACGCCTCCAGTCTTCATGAATGCTATTCCGCTTTTAATATTTTATTCAAACACATGCTGGTTTTGAGTGCTATTCCGTGTATTAGATCCTATTCAAACGCATCCATTTTTCTTGAATGCTGTTCCGTTTTAAATATCTTATTCAAACTCATGCTGGTTTTGAATACTATACCATGTATTACATCCTATTCAAACGCATCCAGTCTTCTTCAATGCTATTCCGTTTTTAATATCTTATTCAAAATATGCTGGTTTTGAATGCTATTCCGTGTATTAGATCCTATTCAAACGCATCCAGTCTTCTTGAATGCTATTCCATTTTAAATATCTATTTCGCTCATGAGATTTCATTCTAACGCGTGCAGACTTCCTGCTTGCTCTTCAGTGTATTAGACTTTATCTAAACGTATTCTCTCAATCAGTGCTATTCCGAATATTAGGTCTTATCAAAAAGTATCGAGGCTTTTTTAATGCTTTTCCGTGTAAACGATGTTATGCAAACACATCCAGTCTTGAATGCCATAATGTTTAATCGATCATCTCCAGACTCATTGCATCTTCTTGAATGCTACGTCAAATATTACACGCTATCGAAACATATCAACAACGCAGATGGCTTTCTTAAATGCTATTTCAATTTTTGTTTCTCACCAAGCGCATCAATTCTTATTGAATGCTGTTCCTTGTATTACATCTTATCCAAATTCATCCTGTGTTCATAAAATATATTCCGTGTAATAGGTCCTATCCAAACATATATAGGTTTCTTAAATGTTTTTCTGAACATGAGATCTTATCCAAATGCATCCAGGCTTATTGAACTCTTTTCCGTATATTAGATCCAATCTAAACGCATCCACTCTCCTGGAACTCATTTCCGTGTATTAGATCCTATCTAAACGCATCCACTCTTCTTGAACTCTTTTCTTTGCATTAGATCCTATATAAACGCATCCACTCTTCTGGAACTCTTTTCCGTGTATTAGATCCTATCTAAACGTATCCACTCTTCTTGAACTCTTTTTCCGTATATTAGATCCTATCTAAACGCATACACTCTTCTTGAACTCTTTTCCGTGTATTAGATCCTATCTAAATGCAGCCACTCTTCTGGAACTCATTTTCTTATATTAGATCCTATCTAAACGTATCCACTCTTCTTGAACTCTTTTCCGTATATGAGATCCTATCTAAACGCATCCACTCTTCTGGAACTCATTTCCGTATATTAGATCCTATCTAAACGCATCCACTCTTCTTGAACACTTTTTCCGTATATTAGATCCTATCTAAACGCATCCACTCTTCTTGAACTCTTTTCCGTGTATTAGATCCTATCTAAACGCATCCACTCTTCGGGAACTCTTTTCCGTGTATCAGATTTCTTCCGAATTCATCAAGGTTCCTTAAATGCTGTTCCGCGCATTAGATCCTAACCTTACCTATCCATCCTTCAATTTCCTTGAATGTCTTCCGTGTATTCCATGTCTTAGATCCTATCTAAACGCATCCAGGCTGCTTGAATCCTTTTCCGTGTATTAGATCCTATCCAACGCACATAGTCTTCTTGAATACGATTTCGCGTATGACATTATATCCAAACGCATTCTGAATTCTTTAATATTATTCCATGTATTAGATTCAATCCAAACGCATACAGTTTTTTTTTTATGCTATTTTCTCTATTAAATCTTGTCGGAACTCTTCGAGTCTTGTGAATGCTATTTTTGTATTAGATATTAGACAAATTCTTCTTGAATGCTTTTCTGTGTATCGATTCCTATCGAAACGCGTTCAACCTTCTTGAATGTTATCCCGAGTATTACATCCTATTTAAAAGGCATTCAGTGTTCTTGAATTCTATTCTGTGTTTTAGATCATACTAAAATGTAACCGATATTTTGGAATGCTATTCCGGGTATCTTGTGATATGCAATCACACCCAGTGTTCTTGAATGTAGTTCCCTGCATTTGATCTTAATCAAACCCATCCTGTCTTATTGTATGCTGCTCTGTGCCTGAGATGCTTTCCATACACATCTTGTCTTCCTTTTATGAGATGCTATCCGAACTCCTCCAATCTTCTTGAATACTTTACTTTGCATTAAATACTATTCAGTCTTTTTGACTGCTATTCTGAGTAAGAGATCCTAACCAATCGCATTCATGGTTCTATTTCACGTATGGTATCTTATCCAATCGAATCTAGTCTTCTTGAATGTTGTTCCGTGTATGAGATTGTTGTGGATTCTGGTTGAGAAACCACACAAAATAATAAATAACAAAAACAGATATGGAGATAGAAAATGGAAGTTATATTGAACAAAAATATACAAACTGGAACATGGATTAATCAATTCAGGAATACTAGGAAATACTATTAGTAGAATCAATACAGTCTTGTAGTGAAGAAGTATGTCCGGGTAATGAGTCTATATCCAAAAACAATTCCAACTTACTATGCACCAACTTCCAGACCAACTGACTCCTTACAACTATATATAGTTGTCCCTCCCACTAAGTGCAACATGTGACACATGGTCAGTTATGAGTGGGATTTCCGGGCTTTATGGCCCGGCCAAAAAATACCTGTCTATTTTTCCCCAGTCGTGCTTCTACCCACGACTGGGTTATTGCTCTCTGCTTCCGAGCAGAGAGCGCCCTCTACCCGAAGGCAGAGTGCTGACAGTGTCATATTCGTAAGAGCAGAGGCAAATACCAACTCCTTACAACTGTATTTACTAGCCTTCCCACGCAAGGCCGGATGTGACACATGGTCATTTTAATGTGGGTATTCCCGGCCATATAGCCGGGCCAAAAATATGTCTGTCTATTTTTGCCCAGTCGTGGTTCTACCCTTCGGCGGAACCACGACTGGGTTATTGCTCTCTGCTTCCGAGCGCCCTCTACCTCTACTTTATTAATAATACTGTGACAGTATTTCGACTATCTCCAATCAAGTATACACTTGCCGTTTACTCAGATGTTCAAAAAGAATTTCGCTAAAAAGTTTTGCTTTAGCAGTCTGCACTCCAATCAATTCAAATGTTAAAAGTCGGCATTATATTTTTGAGGCGAAGAAGCAGAGATGAGCCTAATAAGAATAGCTGATTTGTGCTTGGAGCCATAAAACAAGGCCAGTCAATGCGTGTGCCATATGCCTGTGAAGGTCCGGGTACGAATACTCTACAATCAAGAAAGAAGATAAATAGAGTTGTGTGCGATCACTCACGCTGGGTGTCGGGTTATATTTGGCATTGGCAGGCTTACAAATTATTGAGGGAGCTGCTGAACTGTTGTGGATACCGGGTGAGAAACCACACAAAATAATAAATAACAAAAGCAGATATGAAGATAGAAAATGTAACTTATATTGAACAAGATATACAAACTGGAACACAGGTTAGTCAATTCAGGAATATTATTAGTAGAAATAATTATACACAGTCTTGAAGTGAAACAGTATGTCCGGGTAATCTAAACTTATTTATAAATGGAACTTTGTGTGTGTCTGTGTGTGTGTGTCCGTTACCTATAGACTCCGAAACGGCTGAACCGATTTTCTTGAAAATTTACACAGTTGTACTA
>JBBBDQ010001848.1:515000-552500 GCA_037127315.1 Ascarosepion bandense
ACAATCCACAGATACCTATTTTTATTATTTTACACTTGCCATAACTTACTGAGATAGATAACCAACTGGATTTCTGATTTATTAATTTCAAATTAAACATAGTTTTTTTCCGAGAATAGCTACTAGCCATGGCTAGAGAGCACCAATTGGCCGATGGGAGAAAATTGTTAAATGCTTTTCCCAAGCACATTTGTGCAACAGTTAACGCAATAGTATCGGTCGATATTTGGAAATTGGATCAATATTATTTTCTTTCCGCGACGAAGACCATTAATCTACTCGCAACGTCTGTAAAAAAAATAACTGAATGTGCATACACGACAGAGTTCAAGATCAGTTCCTGCGAAACGGCTTCGTAACAGTCCTGATAAGAAATTATCACACTTCACATATTGTTATCATACAATCATGTATCGCTTTTGATTGTAATTTTATTTCACAGATCAATCTATTGCCTTTGAAAAAAAATAGGCTTAGTTTTCAACAAAATTGTTTATATGCTGGATAAACATGCCTGCCTTATGTAAATCTGCTTTCGAACCCACTTTGATGTAATAGCTATTTTTTTAAAGTAATCTTGATTACACGTCTATTTTTACTTGTCTAGACAGAAAATATTCGTGCTTAATGAAACAAATTTAATATATATATATATATTTTTACAAAAGTTATTAGATTTTAAAAAATATGTTTTCTCTTAGTTATATATACAGGGATTCCATAAAGTTTAAGCACAGAGGAAATCTCAAACTGTATTTTTCTACCTCCACAGATTAAAGATGGTTTTGTAGAAAGAAGAAAGAACTGATTAATCTATGCCAAAAGAAAAGGTGTACTCAATGAAAATCGCAGATGCAACACACTTTAGTGAATGCCTAATGAATGAATGTGCTAAAATAGACGGCAATAAAGTGTTATTTCATGATGTTCATGTCAATCTTGCAAAGCGTTTCAACCTTCGCATCACCAATGAAGGAAATCATATTGAAAATGTTAAAAAATAAAATATTGTTGAAAACATACCTTTTAGACTGTATGTTCAAGTTTTAAGGATTTATATATATATATATATATATATATACACGATCAATTTATTTGTTTGAACATTATTTTACTTGATACTCGTATTTGAGTAGATATTCTGTTTTAATCAAACAGCATATTTATATATTTATTTCTACCGGCCTGATTATTTACGATAAATTTATTACGAAAATGTGTGCCATTCGGCAGGATTCAAACCTGCGACTCCTAACAACATAGGGGAAGACATCAATTTATCTGGTGCATCATAGACCGCTCGAATACGTCTAATCGAAGTTAAATCAAGCCTTATATTTTCCATTCTACGCAAATAACTATCCCTGCTCTGAAAGAGTATCGTAATTCACGTGCTTGAGTGTAATTCCAGCACGTATACTTATTAAAAGTCCCATTTTTTGTTATTAGAAAATGTATGAATACATTTGTATACTTACCTGTGTGTATTATGGCAGGTGAAAATGTCGAATGATAATTACATACTTTACAGATATTGTACCGGACCGGCCATAATTATCAGTCTAAAATGATGTATTTCATACTATTTTTTAGTATTTATTTCCAAGTGAATAATTGTAAATGAAAACAGAATGCTTCTTTTATTATTATTATGTCATTTTTCATCATATTTCGATTTCTGCTTTGGTCTCACTACCAACCAAGTCTGCGGGGAGACCTAAGGCAGGTCGTAGCGTGCTGTTATGACTCCATTTCATGTTTTTCTATCTTCCCTATCATCCCTAGCATTACATAGATAAAGTTTTCCTTAGTGTGTGGACTGTACTTAATAAGACAATTTTTTTGTATATCTCTTAAGCTGGGGTTTCAGGGATTCTTTCAATGTGTTGTTTTGTTCCATTTTTTATCATTCCAAGTCAAACTACTATCACTGGCACAACCCTTGTTTTCAATTTCCACATTTTTTCTATTTCAATTTCCAGGTCTTTATATTTTGACAGTTTTTCAAATTCCTTCATTGCTATGTTACAATCCGCTGGACAAGCCATATCAATTAATAGACAAGTTTTCTCCTTCTGGTTTTTAACAATAATGTCTGGCCTGTTTGCTTCAATTTTTCTGTCTGTGTAGATGGTGTAATCCCATAGAATGGTTACATCTTCTATTTCTGTAACCAGTGCTGGGTGATGTTCATACCATTGTTTGTTTACAGCTTTTCCATGATTTTGCACATTGCCCAATGTAAATATTGCCCAACTCTATCGTGGCGATTTTTATATTCATTTGGAGCAAGCACAGAACAGCCTGAGATTAGGTGGTCTATTGTTTCTTGGTGTTTATCACAAAACCTGCATTTTGGATCCATATTATTATGCATAATATTTGCCTGAAAGTTTCTAGTGAAAAGACTTTGGTCTTGTGCTGCAAGAATAAATCCTTCAGTTTCAGATTTTAATCCAGATGCACGTAACCATCGATGAGTATTAACTTTGTCAACATTGGATTTATTGGCACGTTCTGGATATTGGCCATGCAGAGGTTTGTCTTGCCAGCGCTGTTTCATCTGTTCAAGAGCTTTATCTTTGGCTTTCATTTTCATATTTTTTGCCGCAATAGTTGGTTCTTGGCTTCTGTTTTGCTTTTCTACAGAATCTACTAACTGTAAATCTTGTTTGTATTTACTGCCTTCTTTTATTATTGAATATTTTTTCTTTCTTCATGTTGCCTTACTAATTGTATCATCCAATCCTTTGTTGTTTCTATGTATGTTAGTAAGCCAATAGTTGTTGTCTTGTATGACAATTCCATCTGAATAAGACCTCTTCCACCTTCTTTATGGGGTATGTATAGACGGTCTACATCAGCCTTTGGATGATGCATCTTATGCTTAGAAAGAAGCTTTCTTGTTTTAGCATCCATTCGCCTGATGTCGTTTAGAGTCCAGTTTAAGATGTTAAAGCTATATTGGACAACTGGGATGGCAAGGCTATTAATGGCCATAACTCTGTTCTGAGAATTCAATTCAGTTTTTAATATCATTCGTAGCCTTCTATAGTACTCTTTACGCACTATTTCTTTCATTTTTTTATAACCACATTCTGTCTTATTAAGTTTACTGGTTAGTGCTATTAATGATATGCAGAATAGTAAGGGAGATAAAGAATCACCTTGAAATATACCTCTTTTGATGTTTATTTCATCAGACTTATAGGTTCCATTTATATTATTGAGGTAAAGGGTTGTTTTCCATATAGACATGCACTGTTTGATGAAATTGATGATGACGGGCGATATCTTGTATATATTTAAAGTCTTTAAAATCCAGTCATGTGGCACACTATCGAATGCCTTTCGATAATCTATCCAGGCAGTTGTAAGATTTTTCTTTGTACTGTAGCAGTTTTCCAGGATCATTTTGTTAATTAGCAATTGGTCTTTACATCCATAACAGCCACGTTTGCACCCTTTTTGTTTAAGCGGTATCATGTCATTTCTTTCTAAGAATAAATATGTCTGTTTTGTTAAAATAGATGTTAATAGTTTATATGTTGTCGAAAGACATGTAATTGGTCTGTAGTTTTTCGGGTTGTTTGTGTCACCATTCTTGGGTAGAAGAAATGTAATTCCTTTGGTCATCCATGCAGGAATTTTAGTGGGATCGTCAACCATTTCTTGAAGTTCTTTGGCTAGTTTTTTATGTGCTGTATTTAAATAATATAGCCAAAAGTTAGGAATTTTATCTATACCTGGGAATTTCCAATTGTGTGCTTTTTTTAGTGCAAATTTAACATCATCTTCTGTAATTCCAGCCCATGTCTGTTCTGGTTTATTTTTCATTCGTTCTGTCTCTTGTGCAATAAAATCTACTTCCTTGCTATGTTCTTTAGAGCAAGCCCATATCTTTTCCCAGAACTGTGTGACTTCTTCCATTCTGGGGGAGGGACTGTCACTTCAATTCTTTTTTTACCTATTTCCCTGTAAAGTCTCTTTGTATCGGTTTGAAAAATCTTGTTTTGTCTGTAAAATCTTGCTCTTTTCTCATAGCGCCTTATTCTTTGAGCCTTCAGTTGTATTTTTTGCTTTATTTTTTCTTTAGTTGACAAGACTTCATTTTCATTTCTAATGTTGTATTTTCTTTCGGCTCTTCTGCTTTTCCTAGTTCTTACATTTATTCCTCGACTCAGTTCATCCAGTACTGATAGTTCACTTCTAAGTTGTTCGATTTCTTTTTCTATTTTTCTTTTCCAAGGTGGATCTTCATGCCTGCGAGACTGCCTTGTTTTTATTTTGATGTTCAATTCTTTTGTTGCTGCTATTGCTGATGCATATATTGCTTCATTGAGATTTGTATGAGTGTCTTCATCCAAGATTAATTTCAGAGCTGCATTGTAGATTTTATTAGTTCGGAGGTTATGTTTTGTTGGTTGTAATTTTGGGAGCTGTTCTCGTTCCTCCATTGTAATATTTTGTATTTGACTGAGATGGTTCTTTATTTCTACCTTGGCTTCCTGTATACTGTTCTTATTTTCCGTCAAATAATTATGTTCGATGTGTTCTGAACTCGTTTTATGTTCGTCTTTTAACTGACTCAGATCACACCTTTCCAGCACTTTTAAACTTACAGCATTATCTTCGCAGTGATTTGTGTGTTTCACGGTTTCTACATTATGACCTGTGGCTTGTTTGATGTTGTTACTTTTTATTTCTGATTCTGGTTCCTTTTCATATTTTGTTGATTCGTTTCTTCTTGTTACAATTCTTTTAATTTCATTAATTTCAGCTTATTATCATTATTATTATTATTATTATTATTATTATTATTATTATTAAATTGCAAAATTTTACAAGGCAAATAGCGACAATTTACCCATCGCATACTTCAGATTTTATATATATATATATATATATATATATATATATAGACTACCGGGTATAATTATTAAGCCACCCCAGTGATTAAAAAAAATAATGTATGTCATACTATTTTTTAGTATTTCTTGCCAAGTGAATAATTGTAAATGAAAATAAAATGGTTCTTTTGTTAATATTGCACAATAACATGTGCATTAAATGAATTTATAAATATTTAATAATTACTTATATTGCAGTTTCATCAATGATAGAATGAAGAAAAATTTTTGTGATTCGGACGAGTTCATCTTTGCTTCCTTGCCTTGTAAAATTTTGCAAAGTAATAATAAAAGAACCATTCTATTTTCATTTAGAATTATTCACTTGGCAATAAATACTAAAAATAGTATGATATACATCATTTCTTTAAAAAAAACTGGGGTGGCCTAATAAATAACTACGGCCGTTAGTATATATATATATATACACCCATAGCCCAGAGGTACAATCGCCGACTGACGCCAATTCGGTCGGCTTTCAATCCTGGGTTAAAAAGCAATCGGAGTCTAACCGTACTGATGAGCTGTGATACATCGAAACAGATCTGCAGATCTGTCTGAGGATGACTATATATATATATAGCATATCTAAAGGTTGCTATTGGTAAATTGTCGCTATTTGCCTTGTAAAATTTTTCAAAGTAATAATAACGAAAGAACCATTTTATTTTCATTTAAAATTATCCACTTAGCAATAAATATTAAAAATAGTATGAAATACATCGTTTTTTTTTTGTTTTTGTTTTTAACTGGGGTCGCCTAATAATTATGGCCGGTAGTGTATGTCTTGATTTAACAAAATCCCCGTATATTAATGGTGGTGACGACACACAAGTCGCACGGTTTTCCTAACAAAATTCAATTATATAGTACGGAAATATTATTGATTTATTTATTTTTGTTGAGAAAGAAAATTAAGTTTTTTTCTGCGAAATGTCTTCGCGTCTCACTCGGCAAGAGAATGTGGCAAATTTGCCAGCGACTCCATTCCGTATTCATCAGCATCTATTTTTACTTGCTTTGTCATATGTGCGCAGTAGCCAAAGAAACAGGTACTTGGCTCATTCAAAGAGGCAAAACAAATACGTAGTTAATGAAACCCAATGCTTAGAGTACGCCTTACCTGCGAGGCTGAAACTAGGTGTCATGGAGTCGCGGGGTGAGAAACGGAAACTGCGTCATGCGTGCAGTTGACATAACACTTGTTTGCTCGGGAGACTTTACAATTACCAAAACTGCAGCTTATCGAGCCGTTATAAAAGGTGCAGTTGTCGGTTTTTGTGACACAACAGATGAACACACGGACAGCTTCTGCTGAAAGAGTGAAAACATTCCCGAAGCTTATCTTATTTTTAGATATTTAGGTTATTATTCTACTACTACTGTCACAAGTGATGTTATACTTCTACCACCTTACTAAGTAATGTCTGATTATTTTTGGAGTATGTCTCTGCTAGTGTGGTTATTCAGTCCTTAATCAAGACGTTTATCCAGGTTAATTTGTGTTTCTTCCGTGCCCACGCTTTATATTGCAACGACATTTAGTTACAATTTTAGAGCTGTGATCTGTAGTTGAACAAAGGCAGAATCTTTTGGTAACGATATTTTTGTCTTCGTGCGGTAGAAATAGCTACCCAATTTCATTTACAAGTCTTAGGTCAAGAAATGGCATGATATTCAGGCAATTTCCAACAATTCCACATACTGTATTCTTTTTCCCAAACTAACATTACCAAGAAATCACCTTGGAACTCTAACATAGTGAGACTCGAACATGGTTAGAATGTTAATCGTCTAAACTCTAGGTCACATGCTTGCCATACAACCGTAAAAACTACGAGGTTCGGTCAAAATTGTAATGCCTCTTATGATTTTATTTTAAAAAGTATCAGTTAAAACTATTAGAAGTGTGTTTCTTTATAATTCTTCTTCTATATGCCCTGTCCTTTCTGGACGTAGGCGATCATGGTTTTCCGCGTCTACCTATCCCTGGTGGCTCTTAATATGCTTTCTCCTGTTACACCTCGCAACCCCCGTTCCGTCATCCACCTGATCAAGCCCCTCAAATATGTTATCCGCTGCCTTCCTCTGTCTCTTTTTTCTCAATCTGGCCTGACAGTATCAAGTTCCCCAAACCCTCCTTCCTCATTGCATATCCCAGGAACTTCAGTTGTCTCTTCCTGATGCTCACTATTAATTTTCTTTTGGTTGCCATTCTTTCTAACACCTCATCATTGCACGCATACTATCCGCAGCATCCTTCTGTAGAACCACATTTCCGCTTCTTCAAGTTTTTCCCTCGTCTTCGATTATATTGTCCAGCATTCACTGCAATATTGAAGAACTGACATCACATAGCAATCTAGCATTTTTTTTTTCTAGTGAGATTTTTCTGTGTCTTAGTACTTTACTCAACTTCTGGAATGCGTCCTTTGCCATGCCAATTCTCCTTCGAATCTGTTTGGTACTTTCCATCTCCTGTTATAACACTTCCTAAGTATTTAATTTTTTGTACTTGCTTGATTCTAGTATCCCCCACCTGTATTTGGCATTTTGGGTTGCTCTTTTTGCTGATGACCATGCATTCGGTTTTCTTGCAGATTATTTGTAGTCCTTTTTTTTATATAATTATAAACCATAATCTAGAAGATAAGGGAAATATTTGTGCTGTAACATTCTCATTTTTTATTTATGTTGTCGATCCTGAGAATGGGACCCGCACAAATAAATGAACAACGACAAGTAATTTGTGATATAAAATAAGTGTATTAACGTAAAAATACAAACTTGAATGAAGATTAGTAGTCCAGGAATACGGGTTAGTAAAAAGTATATGTACAAGTCTCTGGAAGTGAAGCCGTAGTATATTGAGTATATCCGCGTCGGATGCTGACGGGTACTGCGTAATAATCTTCTCGATGAGTGGAGCACAGAGCTACTATGAACTACTATGTACTGACAACCAATCTCTCTCTGATTCTCCGGTTAACTCTGTGAAAACGCAGTATTCGCTATTTATTTACTCCCTCACGAGGGCAAAATGTGGCACAAGGCCTTTTTTAACGTGGATCCTCCGGGACATATAGCTCAGACAAAAATATCTGTCTAATTTTGCCCAGTCGTGACTCTACCCTTCGGCAGAGCCACGACTGGGTTAATACGCTCCGCCCGGAGGCAGAGAGATTCACATTGTCAAAGGAATTGCCGCGAAAAAACGCGGCATTTTGGTATTTATTTGCCCTCCTCCCACAAAGACAAATACGGTACAAGGCCTTTTAAATGTGGATCCTCCGGGCCATACAGCGCAGTCAAAAATTTCTGTTTAATTTTACTCAGTCGTAGCTACCCTTCGGCGGACCCGCGACTGGGTTAATGCTCTTCGCCCGGAGGCAGAGAGCTGACAGTGTCAGTAGAATTACCGCGTGAAAACACGGCATTCTGTAGTCTCGCTTCTATACCAGTAGTATAAGTATACTCTGGACGAGTTCATCTTTATGAAAAGGGAGAACCCCACAACAATTTAAAAGCATCTTTCAAAATGGCTGCCACTTTGGACAGACGTAGTAAGCGCAAAACTGTCACAGAATTTCTCGTTTTAAATGGAGTGCCACAAGAGTTTAACGACTGTTTACAAAAGGCTGAAGTGGATTTAAGCACAACAAGATTCCTAACTAGAAATAATGTTAATCGGGCAGAGGGAGAAAAAATAATCCTAATGACAGGTTCTACAGTGGCAAGCCAGCTGATTCTGCAAATATAGATTAAGGCTAAATAAGCCGCTGTTTTCATTATTGCTGACAAAAATATGCGCGCAAGGTGTTCTCACACTGCTGACAGACACCATATAGTGTTGAATGAGATTGCTGGCCAAGCGTATTGTTAAACATGTCTTGGGTTCGGGAGGCGGCACGCAGAGGACAATAGATGCGGGGTATGATGACTAAGAAAGCAGCTTAAATGCTCCTACCATAAAAGTAGACATATGCTCATGGAAATGTGGAATACAAAATTTCAAGGAAAATATGTTGAGTATTGAGAATTCAAAGTATGTTGTATTCATTTGGCCTGATCTTGTGTGCGTCAAATAATAAATCTGTCCTAACTGATGAAAAGCAAGTAGCACATTTTGAACAGACCTTATATCACGATTTGGAAGGAAGGAGACTATGTTAAAAAAAAGATTTGTAATTCTGGTACAGTTATGCTCATTTCGGTCTGTGTTGCCGGCTGCTACGATCACAGCTGTTGAAATCACTGTCAAGAGGACAAGATTCAGAATATATTTTATGCTAATTTCGATATCATTTGCATGCGTCTTCTAAAAAGCAGTGGTTATTTTTTTTTAAATTATATTAGAGTAAGTCAATCTTAAAAAATAACAGTGAAATGTTAAAAAATTATGGTTAAAAAATAAATTTAGAGAAGTGCGGTTAAGATATGATTGGGCGGTGTCGGGCGGTGTTTAGTTCCTGCAGCAGAATATAATGTAGAAACTCAATTATTTTTTTATATTTTACCCAAATACACGCAATTAAGTTTATATATAATATTAGTCAATCCTGAAAATTTAATGAAATATAAAAAAAATGCTTGTAAAAATCAAATTGATCGTAGACAGTGCGGCTAATATACAACCTGCTCCTGTCAGGCTGTGTTTAGTTTCCGCAGTAGTCAGTCAGTTAAGTGCCATACGTGATACACGCTTGGGCGATCATGTCTCGAAATAGACATGACTGACTGGGCAGAAGATTATCCCGCAGTAGGTTGCCATTGCTTTCTGCGGTAGACTGGTTGCCGACCAAAACTATAGAACCCAATCTGTCCTGCTATTTGACTCATAGCTAGAAGGGAGAAAGCTGTATTATATTATTATGTAGTAATTAGTGGGGGATCAGTTTATTACAATATAATACTGATCCCCAACTTTATACCCAGTAGAAGTTTTAATTATATTTCTATTACATTCAGTCAGTCAGTTAAGTGCCATACGTGATACCCGCTTGGGCGATCATGTCTCGAAAGAGACATGACTGACTGGGCAGAAGATTAACCCGCAGTAGGTTGCCATTACTTTCTGCGGTAGACTGGCTGCCGACCAAGGCTATAGACCCCAATCTGTCCTGCTATTTAACCCATAACTGGAAGGAATAGACGGATATTTGCGCGTAAGTGAATTCAATGGATTCAGCTGGAATTCGAACTCGGCTCCACGATTTCTCGTTCCGAGCTGATATCCACTGTACCACAACGCACATCCTTCCATAATATTTGATATCCTTGTCCATGTTGGACAAGGAAATCAACTATTAACGAGAAATATCTGTCAGAATTATCTAATCTTAGAAAATGCATATTGTATCGTAGTAATTTAGTTTAATGTACGACAATTGAGAAAGGCAGTGCGATCAATAAATAATCCTGCATTATCGGGCGGTGTTTAGTAATTGATGCACAAAACAGTTGCAAGCTTATATCTTGTATTTTGGACAATAAGAAAAATAACTGCTCGAAATATCTGTCAGAAAATGCTGATCGAAAAAATATAATAGCTTATATCTTTCTTCTATTTTGTACAACAAAAACAATTAATTGCGAAAAATATCTGTCAGAATGTGCTAAACATCGAAAATGTATATTATATTATATTATACAAACTTATTTTACGGAATCAGATTTCCGGGTAGTCGTGTAACAAATAAAAAGAAATTGTGCTTTGTCGGGGGGGTCATTGCCATTCAATAAAGAGAACAGTTATAAGCTTTCATCTTAGATTTTAAATAAGAAAATCAATTAATTGCGAGAAATAGCTGTAAGATTATGCTAACCTTATATATACAATATTATAATAACTTACATTTTTGAATGACATTTGAGGACGTCAGTGCAACTAATAAACGATCGAGTTTGTCGGACGATGTTTAATATTCGATACAGAGAATCCTTACTTGAATTTAAAACAAGAAAATGAATTACTCGCGAAAAATATATGTAACAACATGATAATCATAAGAAATGCATATGATATTATGCTAACATAATTTAAACTAGCAGTATAGCCCGGCGTTGCCAGGGTCTAATGAAAGCTTTAAAACTAATCCATGGTCCTGGAGCTCAGACTCTTTGGACGTTGGCACGAAAGACTAAAAAGCAATAGTTGTTTCCAGTTAAAGCGAAACCG
The DNA here is from genome assembly GCA_037127315.1 of Ascarosepion bandense. Lineage (NCBI taxonomy): Eukaryota > Metazoa > Mollusca > Cephalopoda > Sepiida > Sepiidae > Ascarosepion > Ascarosepion bandense. Next base: position 526,089 of record JBBBDQ010001848.1, read on the forward strand.
TAGACTGAAAGAAAAATGAATAGATGTAAGTCAAATATTGATTTCCTGGTATCGATATCAAATCAGTTTTTTTCGTCGTAAACTGAATTTTGAAGGCTAAATAAGTCCTCTGAGTAAATGGTATCATGGCGGAGACTAAGAACTACAATTATATCTACTTAGAGCCAAACCCGAAGCAAAAACTAAAATAAAAGGGCTGAAAAAATACAGACATACAGGCAGATAAACAGACACACACACAAACATCATGCCTTTTATATATATATATTATCGATTTTCTGCACTATTGTAAGAACTGCAACCTTGAAACTTCTGAATATCGTTTCTTATGTCTTTGTCTATAAGTGTATCAAATTTGATTAAAATCGGATCACTCCTATAACCCGATTTTTTCGATTATCGTTATTTATCGGGGTACCTCGACACAAAACCTAGCTAAGAACAGTCGCAGACGCTTCTAGTACAACTGTGTAAATTTTCAAGAAAATCGGTTCAGCCATTTTGGAGTCTATAGGTAACGAATACACACACACACACACAGACACACACACAAAGTTCCATTTATAAATAAGTTTAGATAAAGACATTTGCGGAAAGCTGTGCAACAAATAAACATGTGTGCATTGTCGGGTGGCGTTTAGAAATCAATGCAGAAAACAGTTGCAAGCACATATCTTGCATTTTGGGGAACCGATGTAATAAATATGCGATGTAATGAATATGCATTCAACTTGGTTCCCCCTCACAGTAATGTGATTGGCTGGTGTCAGGCTAAGGCGAGGACGGGGAGATAGGTCTACGTCTATTGGAACGTCTATTGGCTACGCCTATTGCATAAGCCTACATCTGAGTATACGGCATGCGACTACGACGAGTACCGGTCCATTACGGCTACTTAGTAGATTGTTCTCCCCGGTTACATTTGCCAAAACCACTTAGCTACCTCGCATAATATATATGTGTGTCAAATACCACCACGACAGGGAGGATTGAGGCGAAAAAAAACTTAGGAAAAAAAAAATCAATCGATTGTGTTTAGACCCTAAAAATAGAGAACATTGAAGCTAAATTTAACGGGAAAATATAGCTCGGGGGAGATGATATAATGAATATTCATACACCTTGGTCCCCCCTCACAGTAAAGCCATAAATACAGACTAATGCGAGGACAGATATAGGTCTACGTCTAATGGTCTATTGCTTAAGCCTACGCCTAAGCATACTGCATACGACTACGACGAGTACCGTCCATTACGGCTACTTGCTAGATTGTCCTACCCGATTACATTTGCCAAAACCACTTAGCTACTTCGAATAATATATATATATATATATATATATATATATATCCCCCTTTCCGGGACATATCAAGAACAAATCAATTAATTGCGTGAAATATGTCAGAATATGCTAAACTTAGAAAATGTATATATTATACAAACTTAATTTACAGCATGACATTCCCGAAGGCAATACAATTAATAAACAATCGTGCTTTGTCAGGCGATGTTTAGTATTTGGTGTAGTAAATAGCTGTGAGCTTATATTTTTCTTGTATTTTGGACAAGAAAATCAAATATTAACAAGAAATGTTGATAACAACAAATGCTATGAGATCAATTGTCTTAACAAATCCTGTAAGGTCCTTTCTGCTTGTCAGCTGGTTTCACCTCTTAGTTCTGTTGATAGTTTGTATGCGCATAAAACAAAATATCCATCATAATCCATTTTATACTAATTAGTCACTCACCATCAAGTAAATAGTTATTTGACTAATCAACTTTGGAATTTAGACTCACAGTTGCATGTCTTAGTTTTCCTATGACTTAAGATGCATGGATCAGGCTAGTCTCCCTAAAAGCAAAACACTGCACCTCCTTGGCTTAACTCTCACAACATACCTCAAGTGGAATGTCTACATAGAATCCATAGCTAAATCCGCTGCTAAGAAGGTCGGTTCTCTGTGTAGGGCCAGGAAGTTTTTTTTCTGCCCGAAACAATCTTGCACATATATAAATCTACAATCCGCCCGTGCATTGAATACTGCTGCCATATCTGGTCGGGTGCTCCTGCTATCCACCTAGGTATCCTTGACAAAACCCAACGAAGAATCTATAATGGAATAGATCCCGACTTGGCAGCTTGGATACAGTCACTTTCTCACCGGCGCAATGTGGCTTCCCGGTGTCTTTTGTACAAATACTTTCAGCTTCGATGAACTTTGCTCACTGGTGCGCCCTACATATAAATTTACTCGAGCAACAAGATTAGCAACTAGGTCCCACCCTTTTTCTGTGAAATCAATAAAATGTAACTGCAATTTCTACTCTACAGCTTCTTTTCTCGCACTTCCCGCCCGTGGAATTCCCTTCCATTTACTTGCTTTCCCGACAGCTACAATCTCCAAGAATTTAAATGTAATGTCAATAGTCATCTGTCTCACTAACCTGCAACCTCTCTCTCTCTCTCATGCTTCTTTCTCCGTCCATTCCAGTCATCAGTATTCTCATAATTTTACCCACTTCCTGACACCTCCTATAACCTGTCACTCTTATAACTTTCCTCCTATGTAACCCCTGCAAAGCAATGGCAGTAAAATGCCTTGCTTGGGGCGATATGATTACAAAAAATTTCTGTACTATTATAATGTGGATATAAAGCGGGGGATCAATTCTACATTACAATTGATATATAAACTGTTCCCTAATTTTATGGTCATAGTCATTTTTCTCTTATCCACTCCCTGACACCCCCAATAACATCTCACTTTCTCATAATTTTCCTCCTATGTAACCCCCTGCACAAAAGGGGCAATAAATTTCCTTGCTTGGGGCGATATGATTACAAAAAAGAATTTCTATACTATTATATTGTGGTTATAAAGTGCGGGATCAATTCTACATTATAATCAATATATAAACTGATCCCTCGCTTTATGACCACAATCATCCTTCTCCACCCCTCTTCCTGACACACCCTATAACCTGTCACTTTCTTATAACTTTCCTCCTATGTAACCCCCTGCACAACAGTGGCAATAAAATTGCCTTGCTTGGGGCGATATGATTATGATAAATCATTTGGGATTTGTTTTTAAGAGCTGCGTCCCCAAGTCCTACCTTTGTTATTTAACCCATAACTGGAGGGAAGGGACAGATTAACACCTTACCCAAGGGTACCAATGCATAAGTGAATGCTTTGTGATGTCAGTTCTTCAATATGGCAGTGAATGCCCGACAATATCATCAAAGATGAAGGTAAAACTTGAAGCAGTTGAAATGTGGTTTTACAGAAGGATGCTGCAGATATCATAGAGCGAGCATATGAGAAATGACGAGGTTTTGGAAAGGATGGAAACGAAAAGGAAATTAATACTGAGCACCAGAAAGAGACAGCTAAAGTTCCTGGGACATGCAATGAGGAAGGAGGGCATGGAGAACCTGATACTAACAGGCCAGATAGAGGGGAAAAGAGGCAGGGGAAAGCAGCGGTTAACATATTTGAAGGACCTAATCAGGTGGATGACGGAACGAGAGTTGCTTGGTGTGACAGGAGAAAGCATGCTGAAAGTCACCAGGGATAGGGAGATGTTGAAAGCCATGATCGCCTACGTCCTGAAAGGACAGGACACATAGAAGAAGACTTATACACAATCGTGCGATCGGTTTAGTATTCCATGTAGAAAACATTTGTAAGCCAACAAAAAAAGAAACATTTGCGAGAAATATACCACAGGCGATAATCTTAGATAACGGGTATTACATTAGTTTAGGTAGTGACATTTTCAGAAGGCAGTGCGACTAACAAAAAACGTTAATTGTCAAGTGGTGTTTAGTATTCGATGTAGAAATCAGATGTACTTACAAGTTGCATTTTGGACAAGACTCAAATAATTGCAAGAAATATCTGTCAGGATATGCTACTCTTAGAAAATTCATTTCATATTAACGTTGTTTAAAGACATTTGTGGAACGCCGAGCGCCTTAAAAACACTTAGGTTGTCGTCTGATGCCTTGTATTCTATGTAGAAAGCAGTTGTGACTATCACATCTTTGTGTTTTGGACAACAAAATAATTTGAAGAAATATTTCACAAGATGCTAACTTTTAAAAGTGTATATAATATATTAGCTTCGTTTAATGAATGGTGAAACACACCTATTCCTCAGATAATGGACCCTCCCTCCTATATTAATGTTATAGTGAAACACGCCTATTCCTCAGATAATGGACCCTCCCTCCTATATTAATGTTATAGTGAAACACGCCTATTCCTCAGATAATGGACCCTCCCTCCTATATTAATGTTATAGTGAAACACGCCTATTCCTCAGATAATGGACCCTCCCTCCTATATTAATGTTATAGTGAAACACGCCTATTCCTCAGATAATGGACCCTCACTCCTATATTAATGTTATAGTGAAACACGCCTATTCCTCAGATAATGGACCCTCACTCCTATATTAATGTTATAGTGAAACACGCCTATTCCTCAGATAATGGACCCTCACTCCTATATTAATGTTATAGTGAAACACGCCTATTCCTCAGATAATGGACCCTCCCTCCTATATTAAGAGTTAACAGGAAGTTAACTGGAGAAGTTCTAGAGAGTTCTTTTGGAGTTCTACTGGAGTTCAGTAGAACTATTATTAGGTTGTCCCAAAAATTCGTAAACACTTGCGAAATGGGTCTATCTGGTCCAGCACAATCGAGACATACGATGGGTTCAGAAAGGGCAAGAGACACCGTCCGTTCCAAAACAAGATCGATTTGGCAAGAAAGCCATATTGTGCGTTTGGTGGAACTTTGAAGGAATCGTGCATTTTGAATTGGTTCCGAATTGTCGTGCCATCACTGCCGAACTTTAGGGTCAGCAACTTGAGCGGGTCTATGAAAAGTTGAAGCAAAAGTACCCGGCTCTGATCAACCCAAAGCGCGCTTTGATGCAGCAAGACAATGCCAAGCCACACCGCCAGGAAGACCCAAGACAATTTTGAAGAGCTGGACGGCATTGAGGTTCTGCCACATCCAGCCTACAGTCCTGACTGTGCTCCATCAGATTATGGTCTTTTCCGCTCAATGCAACACTTTCTGAAGGGCCGCCGATTCGACTGGTTTGATGAAGTCGAGGAAGCGTGCCAAGAATTCTTTGATTCAAAGACGGCTGAATGGCACTTTGACCAGATCCGAAAGCTTGCAGATCGATGGCAGAAAGTCTTGAAAAATGATGGTCTTTATTTTGAGCAATAATTTTTGTTGTTTCTGCGATTAAAATTTCAATATTTTGCAAGTGCTTACGAACTTTTGGGACAACCTAATAGTTCAAGTTTGGACATAGACTAAGGCAGTTGATATTAGTCGGCAGTTAGCCGAATACTAAGGAGTCAGCTTACAGTGGAAGATTACAAAGTTCCTAACAATTTGGGTGCGTTAAGTCGATTAGAAACCGACATAAGCACGATTATAACTTTCAGTGCGAAAAACTACTCCACAACACAATGCAACTAATAAACTCTCGTGCGTTTTCGGACGGCGTTTAGTATTCGATCTAAAAAGAGGTGCGAGCTCACAACTTTCTTGTATTTTGTTTATCTGTAAAAATATGCTTATCTTTAAAAAAAATCATGTTTTCCTGACTTTGCGGAAGGCAGTGCAAATAATAAACAATCGTGCGTTGTGGGCGGTGTTTAGTATTCGATGTAGAAAACAGTTGTAACCTCATATCTTTTTTTGCATTTTGACAACATAATCATATTCGCGAGAAATATCTGTCAGATTACGCTAATCTTAGAAAATACATGTGATATCAGAGTAATTTAGTTTAGGGAATGACATTCGCAGAAGGCAGTACAACTAATAAACAATCGTTGTCGTCGGGCGTTGATTAGTATTCGACGTAGAATACAGTTGTATACTCACATAGAACATGATAAACTGAGAACATTCTTATGTTATTCTGCATAACTTAGTTTTGAAGAATGACATTTGCGGAAGGCGATGTCATAATAAGCAAGCGAAGGTTGTCGGGCAGTGTTTATTATACGATGTAGAAACAGGTGTCAGGTTTATCTTCCATGTATATTGGACAATATAATCAAATAATTTTTCCCCTAATTCCAAAATTAGTCTAACAGGGAGACTAGTGGTTCCAAAGCTATAGATTAACATTACCAGTAAACAAAAGATTGCAATTTTCTTGAATTTTTCGACCTTCTCAAAGACTGGACTTCTGTTTTCAAGCAGGTACAAAAATTTAAATACCTGGGAAGCGTTATAGCAGAAGACGGAAAGTGCGACACAGAGATCCGAAGGCGAATTGCTATGGCGAAGGAAGCATTTCAGAAGTTGAGTAAAGTATTAAGAAACAGGACAATTTCGCTAGAAACAAAGAAGAGACTACTGGATTGCTACGTGATGTCCGTCCTTCAATATGGCAGTGAATAGTGGAAAATACCATCAAAGATGAAGGAAAAACTTGAAGCAACTGAAATGTGGTTCTACAGAAGGATGCTGCGAATATCATGGATTGAGCATGTGAGCAATGATGAGATTTTGGAAAGGATGGAAACAAAATGTAAATTAATACAGAGCATCAGGAAGAGACAGCTGAAGTTCCTGGGAGACGCGACGAGGAAGGAAGGCTTGGAGAATCTGATACTAACAGGCCAGATAGAGAGAAAAAGAGACAGGGGAAAGCAACGGATAACATATTTGAAGGACCTGATCAGGTGGATGACGGAACGAGGATTGCATGGAGTAACAGGAGAAGGCGTGCTCAGAGCCACCAGGGATAGGGAAACGTGGAAGGCCATGATCGCCTACGTCCTGAAGGGACAAGGCACATAGAAGAATCAAATAATAGCTAGAAATAATTGTCAAAATATGCAAATTTTAAAATTGCTTAGGATATTTTAAAAATTTACTTTAAAGTATGACATTTACGGAAGGCAGTGCGTGTTGTGTGGTGTTTAGTATTTTGTGTACAATACAGTTATATGTTCACATATTTCTTGTATTTTTAAGAACAAAAACAAGTTATTGCGAGAAATATAGCCACAATATGCTATTCTTAGAAAAGGCATATGTTATTATATTAACGTTTTTTAAACACCGACATTTTCGGACGGTAAAGTGATGAACAAAAAAGACTGCAATGTCGGGCCTTGTTTTTTATTCGATGTAGAAACAGTTATAAGATTGCATCTTTGATTCTGGAGAACAAAAATAACTAATTGCGTGAAATATTTGTCAGAATATGCCAATCTGAAAAAAATGCATATGCGTTGTCGTGCGGTGTTTAGTATTCGATATAGTTAACAGTTATCCGCTCATATCTGTCTTGTGTTTTGGTTAACAAAATAAAATAATTCCAACAAATATCTGTCAGAAAATGCTAATCTTCTAAAATTCATGATATTACAGTAACATTACTTAAAGAATGATTTTTTTTGGAAATCAGTGTTAATAATAATAAACAATCGTTTGATGTCGGGCGGTGTTTAGTATTCGATGTAGAAAAGAGTTATATTATAGTGGGTTGCTTATCTATTCCCTTTTAGTTGTAGTGGGATTCCGTTCTCGTGAAGGGTAATTGTATATTGTTGTAGGTTAACGGAATTTAGCCTTGTGGTAGATAGCCCACTATAAGTCATAAAATGATTATAAAATCAATAAAAGCAAATTGAGTTAAAAATAACATTTTATATATACACATATCAATTAATGTTTTACAATTAAAGCAATACTTGAATATATGTCCAACGGTGTTTAGAATATTCCTGGCAAATAATGATGAAAAATATAATTAGTGCTTAGGAATGTGAGGAGCGTTGTAAGTGGAGAATGTCTTTGAAGTAGTCGCTCCTTAGGCCAGTAAGTATTTTTGAGACAGGGGAGAAGGAAAGAGGCAAGCTTAGTAACCGCTTGACTTAAGTCAAGGGGATATTAATTACACTCTTCTCCTTGGTCTCTGCTTGGTCTGTCTACTGGGTGCTTTTTGTCTCGGCTTTTTATACCTGCTTTTTGGATCAAAACAACTCGTTTTGGGATTTCACACTTGTATTTGATTCTGGGCATCCCATTGGCTGGTAAATAAAATTCGCGTAGTGCTCGCGAAATGGAAATTTGATATTTGATTAATTTTTATTTTTCAACCGGAACATCTGCGCGAATACACCTGCGCAGAGACGACTTTTGTTCATTTGCTTTTTGGTCGGTATAGAGCAAACATCAGGTCCCTCGCTTTTGCTCGGTATCACCACAATATGCTCACATCTGTCTTGTGTTTTGGTTAATAAATAAAATAATTACTAAATAAATAATTTATTAATACTTTAATAAATAAAATAATTACTTATGTCAGAATAAGTTAAGCTTCTTAAATATAAAACACTAAGATTATTTAAAGAATGAGACTTTTGGAAATCAGTGCAAATAATAAATAATCGTTTGGTGTCTGGTGGTGTTTAGTATTCGATGTAGAAAAGACGCCTTAGTTCACATCTTGTGGACTAGAAAATACAATAATTGCGAGATATATCTTTCAGAATATGCTTAACGTAAAAAATGCATATTTTATTATACTTAGTTTAAAGAATGAAACTTGTGGAAGACTGCCATTAATAAACAATTGTGCGCTGTCGGGCAGTGATTTTTTTGGTTAGAATGCTGGTTTTGTTTACGTCATCGTCTTCTACAAAGTTTAACTGATTTTTTTGCGCTTTTTTTCTGTTGAAAACACATTTATTTTAAAATTCTTGTACAAATCAAATAATTGTCCGATTTTAATGAAATTTTTAAAGCTTATTCGCAAATGAATGAAAGTATTTTTTAAATGTTTCTTTTTAGAAAATATTGGTAAAAAAATTTGTTTGAAATGTTTTACCCCCCCAACTTAATTTCACTAAATTTCGCACAGAACCTTCCCGTTTATGAAATTTGTGTTTTTTTTTTTGTTTTTGTTTTTTTTTTGTTACAAGTAGGAGTCATTAGAGATTGCAAGTCACCTTTTTTTTTCAAATTTGTACCATTAAACGGGAAATCTGCTCTAAATTGAATAAAGAATCAAATAAAACAATGACATTACTTCATTATAAAAGCTTTTAATTGTTTTTGTAAAGAAATATTAAGGACATTATTGTCTGAAGAAATAAGCTTTTTCTGATGAATAATAAATTTTTACAAGAATTTTGTCATTTTTTTAATTTACATTTTAATTATAATAATTAATAATAGTTTAAAATCGTGTAAAATTCTGTATTAACACGTTTATGGACTGTGCTATAGTAATTAATTGGAAACGAAATTTACGAGTCCAAAATTGCAATGATTAATAAACGTAGTTAAGCTCTTTTTTTTAAAGTAATTTTTAATTTATGTATGGTAGACTGAAAGTGCCATTATGTAATTTAAGAGTTTTGTCCCTTCACTTAGATTTATGAAAATTGTCGGTTTTGGGCATGCATACAACCTGTCCTCAGCAAATCACTCACGAATCCGTCAAACCTTCGATCAGATGAACACGACCAATCGTTAATAATTTGTTGTATATTAAATTTTTATGCTATAAGTAAGTAATATTTCTTTTTAGGTCAGCTTAATTTAACTTTCAGTTTTTTAATTTTACTAAAATAAAGTATCAGAAATCTTTTGAAATATTTTTAAAATCGATAAATTTATTTGTTTACAAATTTCTTAAGATTAAGAAAATGACCGTTTTTAAGACAATTTAAGAAATTGAAATTAAATGTGATTTCAAATCTACATAATTTATATCTGAAATTACACCAGAAATTTTTACTGAATGGAAAAAACTTTAATCATTAGGCTTTAATTAAATCTAAAATAAAATATTCAAGAATGTTTTTTAATTTTAAAAATTTCATTTTAAAATCAGGCATCGACAATTTATACTGAAAAGTGGAGGTACCTAGTTTAGTATTTGCTGTAGGTTTGTAAATGCATAACATTGGAACAAGTAAATATTTACGTAATTTAAGTGTATGTTGATCTCTCATATACAAATGAAATTATACTAAATATTTTACAGAATCATTTTTAAAGACTAAATACATTATTCGCCGTAGTTTAGTATTTGCTGTAGAAACCAGTTAGTAAACGCGTACATTTCTTAAATTCGGCAATATAAAATCAAATAATGGCGAATAATTCTGTTCAAATATATCAATATTGGTTAATATATATATTAGCAGATAAAAATGAAATTATATTGAATTATTTTAAAGAATGTCATTTTTGAAAGTGTTGTGGATTTCGGAATATGAACCGCCAAAATAATGAAAAACAAAAACCGGTATGGAGATAGAAAGTAGGTTATATTTAACGTAATATACAAACTGGAACGCGGGTTAGTCAATTCAGGAATACTATTAGAAATAAATATATACAAATCTTGAAGTGAAATAGTATGCCCGGGTAACTTATTCTAGATGAGTGGAGATCAGAACTAGTCTGGTCTCTGGGTAACTTCGATGTCTGTTGGAACTATTCGACAACTGTAACGGATCTTTACGATCACTCTCCACTGTCAACTGCAACTACAACTGAGATTCCAGATCTTTCTACTGTTCTCTCTATGGCAGGATTATACATACACTCAGTCGAATTCATTGCCATATTCAAAAGAGGGAGATCCCACAACAGAAAGTTAATTAGACTAACATTCAATCGGGTGTTTTCGAGCTCACTCTACTATTCATGGTAGAAACGATTTATTAACTCATATTTTGCCCCATAAAATTTATTATTTACAATATATTTTGTAAAAATATGTTCATATTAGAAAATACATAAAACATTATACTAAATTATTTATAAAGAATGGTTTCACAGAAAGCACTGCGACTCATGTACAATCAAGCGTTTTAGAACGCTGTTTAGTAGTCGCTGTAGAAAACAGTTTGCAAACGCACATCTTTCTTCTATTTTCCACCTTACGAATAAATATGCAATCGGACGCTGTGTTTAGTTATCGCTGTGAAAAATAAATAAATAAATAAATAAATAATTGCGACAAATTCTGTTAGAATATATTAATCTTAGCAAATATTTATAAAATTATGCTAAATTGTTTTACACGATGACATTTACTGAAAACAGTCGAAATATTTTCTTTCCTCGCACTTCCCGACTGTGGAATTCCCTTCCACACGATTGCTTTCCCGACGGCTACAATCTCCAGGAGTTTAAATGTAAGCTCAATAGACACCTCCTAACACACTAACCTGCTCCCATTTTATCAAACACTCTTCCCATCTGCCCAACCCTAATCCTCGGTATCCTTACTCATCTGTCACCTTTCTCCTGACATTCCCTATGTCTAACCACTCCTTCTCTTTACCTTCCCCTATGTAGCCCCATGCGCAATAGTGGCAGTGGAATGCCTTGCTTGGGGTGAGATGATTAAAAAAAAATATATAATACAATCAGAATCTGTCGGGCGTGTTTTTTAGTAACCGCGTTAGAAAAGATTTAACGCACATGGGTCATATTTAGCACCATAAAATCAAACTGTGGCAATTTCTGCTAGAATATGTTAAATTATAGAAAATGCATATGAAATAATCTAAAATTATTTTAAGATGGCATTTACATAAGACAGTATAACTGATGGACGATCGTGCGTTGTCGGTCGGTTTGTAATATTTGCTGTAAAAAAAAAAGTGCGTAAACGCTCATCTTTCTTATATTTTGTCCATTAACACTAAATACTTGAGACAAATTCCGTTGGAATATTTTACTCTAAGCAAATATGGAATTATTCTTTTAATAAATGACTTTTACGAAAGGCAGTACGACTAATACACGATCGTGTAATGTCGGGTGTTGTTTACTATTCGCTGTAGAATAGAGTTTGTAAATTCACATCTTTCATATATTTTGCTTCATAAAATCAAATAGCTGAGACCAATTATGTTAGAATTTGTTAATTTTAGAAAATACTTATGAATTTATACTAAAATGTTTCAAAGAATGACATTGCCGGAAAGCACTTGGTATTTGCTGCAGTAAGCAGTTTGTTAACTCACACCTTTTATTTTACATTATAAAATCAAATAATTGCGACAAATACTGTTGGAATATGTTACTCTAGGCAAATACATGAGAAATAATATTTTCTTATATTTTCTGCCATAAAATCAAAAAAATTCTACAAATTCCGAAAGATAAGTTAATCTTAGTAAATGATTACTGACAATTACGGAAGGCAGTGCAAATAATACCCAATGAAATGTCTCGAGCTGTTATAGTGGACTATCCGTTATAGTGAAGGGTATTTGTGTGTTGAAACAGATTAACTGAATTTGGCCTTGTTAGTAGATAGCCCACTATAAGAGGGGTATAAAACAAGAAAATCAAATTGTGTATAGAAAACACACACACACACACACACACACACACATATATATATAGATATAAATATCAATTAAGTTTTTTTTTACAAATAAAAGTAATGTCTTTTGGTTGGTACAAAGGTCATTAAAAATGTTTATAGCAGCAATCGCCGAAAAGAGTTTGTGCGTATGTATGTGCGTGCGTTCGTTTGTTAAGAGTGTCTTTGAAGTCTCCGCTCAGTCCTTCGGGTACCGGTCATTTATTAAGTGGCTCAGTGAACACTGAATAAGATGAGAGAGACAGGAGAGGCAACCACAATACGATCATTTGACTTCTTTTTTTTTTAATCACATCACCCCAAGCAAGGCGGTAAGGCCACTGGTGTGCAGGGGGCTACGTAAGAGTGAATAAATTGGAAGAGAGAAAGCCGGAAACTACATCCTAAACAGGGAACAAGGGATGAGCCTCTACACCTGATCAATAGACGTGGGTGGAGTGTGAACCGGGCGATAGTTCAGTCTATCTACTCTAATTGAAAAAAAAATGAGCAAAAGAGAAAAGTGAAAAGATTGGAAAAGAGAAAGCCGGAAACCACATCCTAAACAGGGAACAAGGGATGAGCCTCTTCACCTGTTCAATAGACGTGGGTGGAGTGTGAACCGGGCGATAGTTTGTCAAGAGACGTGTTAATTATGCTCGTATTTTCTCTACAGTCAATTGTTTTGTGTCGTTCTTTTAGTTCATCTTCGGGGCTCCGAATAAGTCATTTGGGAATTCACACCTTCACATTGGATGATAAACAAAATTCACGTCGGATCGCAAAAGATATTTTTGGTTTTCCACCGGAACATCTGCGCAAAGACCAGTTTTGGTCATTTGCTTTCTGGTCGTTATATAGCAAACATCCGGTCCCTCGCTTGCTCGATATCACAAGTGTTTAGTATTTCTTGTAGAAAGTTTATAAAAGCACATCTTATGTTTTCCACCATAAAATCAAACAACTGCGACAAATTCTGTTAGAGCATGTTAATATTAGAAGGTACTTATAAAATTTAAATTATTTTCAACAATGACATTTGCGGAAGTCAGTGAGACAAATACAGAATGGGGCATTGTTGGTCGGTATGAACTATTCGCTGTAAAAAAAAAAAATTTGTAAACGCACATCATTCTTATATTTTGCAAGATAAAAATCAAATAATTCCGACAAATTTTGTTAGAATATATTTTCTTAGTAAATTATACTAAATTACAGAAAACAGAATGACTAATAAAAAATCGGGCGTTGTCGGGAGGTGTTTAGTATTTCTTACAGAAACAGTTTGTATACGCACATGTTTCATATATTTTGCAACATAAAACTAAATAATTCCGACATATTCCGTTAGAATATGTTAATTCTAGGAAACACTGATGAAATTATAAATTCTTTTAAAGAATGACATAAGGCAGTGATAGACTAGTTGACGCTGTTGCGTGGTGTTTAGTATTCACTGTAGAAAACAGTTTATATACGCAAATCTTTTTCATATTTAACGCTATAAAATCAAATTTCGACAATTTTTTTTAAAAGATGTTATTCTTATAAAATAAATATGAAATTATGAAAATAATTTTAAATGGTGGCATTTACAAAATGCAGTGCGCCTTGTGGCCATACCGAGCAAAAGCGAGGGACCGGATGTTTGCTATATAACGACCAGAAAGCAAATGACCAAAAGTCGTCGTTGCGCATCTGAGTTCGCGCAGATGCTCCGGCTGAAAAATAAAAATTAATCAAATATCAAATTTCCATTTCGCGAGCCTACGCGAATTTTATTTATCAGTCAATGGGAAGCCCAGAATCAAATTCAAGTGTGAAATTCCAAACGAGCTGCTTTTGATCCAAAAAGCAGATATAAAAAGCCGAGACAGAAAGCACCCAGCAGACAGACTGACGGAGACAGACGAGCGATTAGTATCTCCCTTGAACAAGTCAAGCGGCTACTACGTTCGCCTCCCTTCGCCTCTCCTTACCTTCTTCCCTGTCTCAAAACTACTGACCAACCTAAGGAGCGACTACATCAAAGACATTCCTCAGTTACACGCACCCCAAATTCCTAAGCCTTAAATCTACTTTCAGCTTATTATTTGGCATGAACATTTTAACCTACATTGGGCATATATCCATGTTATTACTTTAGCTGTAAAAACATTAATTGATATGTGTATATATAAAATGCTATTTTATAGTCATTTTGCTTTTCTTGATTTTATTATCATTTTATGACTTATAGTGGGCTATCTACCACAAGGCCAAATTCCGTTAACCTGCTACAGTATACAGTTACCCTTCACTAGAACGGGCTCCACTACAACCAGAAAAATAATAGATAAGTAACCCACTATAGCCTAATACACAATCGAACTTTTTTGCGCGATGTTTAGTATTTGCACTTCTTTATTATATTTTACACTATAAAATAAAATTGTGATAAATTCTAATGGAATATGTTCATATTAATATTAATAAATATAAAATTATATGAAATTATTGTTTGAGAATTAAATGTTTGGAAGGCTGTTCAAAGAATACACACTCGCGCGTTATCGGGTTGGTATTCACTGTAGAAAACACTTTTAAAGTTACGTTTCTGATATTTTACTGCACAAAATCAAAGAATTGCTACAGATTCTGTTAGAACAAATTAATCAAAAATACATATAAAATTATACAAACTATTTTAAACACTGACATTTACGGAAGGCAGTGCGACAAACATACAATTGGAGGGTATGTTATTCGCAGTAGAAAAGACTTAATAAATGCATATTTTTTTAATATTTTACACAAAGTCTATTACTACAAATTCTGAAATAAATATTTTGCCTACTACATATAAAATTATACAAACGATTTTAAACACTGACATTTACGGAAGGCAGTGCGACAAACATACAATTGGAGGGTATGTTATTCGCAGTAGAAAAGACTTAATAAATGCATATTTTTTTTATATTTTACACAAAGTCTATTACTACAAATTCTGAAATAAATATTTTGCCTACTACATATAAAATTATACAAACGATTTTAAACACTGACATTTACGGAAGGCAGTGCGACAAACATACAATTGGAGGGTATGTTATTCGCAGTAGAAAAGACTTAATAAATGCATATTTTTTTAATATTTTACACAAAGTCTATTACTACAAATTCTGAAATAAATATTTTGCCTACTACATATAAAATTATACAAACGATTTTAAACACTGACATTTACGGAAGGCAGTGCGACAAACATACAATTGGAGGGTATGTTATTCGCAGTAGAAAAGACTTAATAAATGCATATTTTTTTTATATTTTACACAAAGTCTATTACTACAAATTCTGAAATAAATATTTTGCCTACTACATATAAAATTATACTAATTATTTTAAAGGAAATTACGAAAAGCACTACGACTTATAAGCAATCGTGCGTAGTCGGGTGGGATTTAATATTCCATGTTGGAAACAGTTTCTAAAGGACGCCTGACTTTCTAAAAATTTGCAACAAAAAAAAATCATAATTGCTACAAGTTCTGTTAGAATTAATCCATCTTTTTAAATCCATACGAAATTTACTAAATTGCTTAATAGAATGACATTTACGCAAGGCAATACGACTATTACACAATCAGTTGTATAGTGTTTTGTAATCGCTGTAGAAACATTTTATAAAATCATATCTTCCTTATATTTTATACCATAAAACCAAACATTTCTAACAAATTCTGATTAATATATATCCAGTCAGTTAAATGCCATACGTGATACACGCTTGGGCGATCATGTTTCGAAAGAGATGACAGACTGGGCAGAAAATTATCCCGCAGTAGGTTGCCATTGCTTTCTGCGGAAGACTGATTGCCATTGCTTTCTGCAGTACACTGGTTGCCAGCCAAGGCTTTAGAACCCAACCTGTCCTCTTATTTAAGGAATGGGCGGAGTAATGCCTTTCCCAGGGGTATTTGCGCGGAAGTGAATGCAAGGAATTCAACTGGAATTCGAACTCGGCTCCCCGAGTTGGCGTTCCGAGCGGATATCCACTGCACCACAACGCACATCCTAATATATATTACTCTTAGCGAATACATATGAAATTATACTAAATTCTCTTGGAAATGGCATTTACCGAAAGGAGGACGAGTAATGCACAGTCAGGCGTGGTAGAGATGTGTTTAGTAGTAACTGTAAGAATTAGCTTATAAACGCATATTCTTCTTATAGTTTACACCATTAAATGAAATAATTGCAAAAAATTATGTTGCAATATGTTAATTTTAGGACATATGTATGAAATTATACAAAATTCTTTTGAAGAATGTCATTTACGGAAGGCAGTGCCACTAATATACAATCGTGCAATGTTGGGTGGTGTTTAGTAAACAGTTTGTAAAAAGCACATCTTATATTTTGCATCATAATAGCAAATACTTTCAACAAGTTTAAGAAAATACTAAACTTAGCAAATACATATGAACTAATAATAAATTCTTTTTAAAAATATCATTTATGGAAGACAGTGCGATGAATATATGGTGATACCGAGCGATGGACCGGATGTTTGCGCTTTCACGACCAAAAAGCAAATGACCAAAAGTCGCCGCTGCGCCGCCGGCTCCACGCAGATGTTCCGGTTGAAAACTAAAAATTAATCAAATATTAAAGTTCCAGTTCGCGAGCCGACGCGAATTTTATTTATCAGCCAATGGGAAGCCCAGAACCAAATACAAGTGTGAAATCCCGAATGTGCTGCTGTGATCCAAAAAGAAGATATAAAAAGCGGATACAGAAAGCATCGCCAGGCAGACCAACTTGAAGAGAAGAGAGTTATTAGTATCTCCCTTGACCGACGTCAAGTGGCTTACTACGTTCGTCTCCCTTACCTCTTTCCTTCTTCCCTGCCTCAAAAACTACTTACTGACCTAAGGAGCGAATACATCAAAGACATTCCTTACTTACACGCTCACAAATTCCTAAGCATTAATTCTCTTTCCGCATTTTATTGCCATTTTAACCTCCGTTGGATCTATACTTCATGTATTACTTCAATTGTAAAAACATTAATTGATATATGCATATATAAAATGTTATTTTTCTACTCAAATTGCCTTTCTTGATTTTATAATCCTTTTATGAATATAGTGGGCTATCTACCACAAGGCCAAATTCCGTTAACCTGCAACAGTATACAACTACCCTTCACTACAACGGACTCTCAACTACTTACAGAAAATAATAGATATGCAAGCCGCTATAAATACACAATCGAGCGTTATCGAGCAGTGTTAAAGATTCTAAACGCTAATTTTTCTTATATTTTACACAATAACAGAAAATAATTTCGACAAATTCTGTAAAATTTATTAATCTCGACAAAAACACTTTAACAAATCCTTAGTGATTTTAAAGAATGACATTTACGGAAGCCAGTGCAATTAATACACAAATAGGCGTTGCTAGGTTGTGTTTAGTATTCACCGTAGAAAGTAGTTTGTGAAAGCACATCTGTCTTACATTTTGCACAGTAAAATAAAAACAAATTCCGTCAATTTTTTTAGAATATCATAATTTTAGAAAATACATATGAAATTGTATGAAATTATTTTTAATAAAAGATACTTCCTGAAGGCAGTGCGACGAATACAAAATCGTACGTCTTCGGATGGTTTTTTATTATTAATTGTAGAAAACATTTTGTAAAAGCACATCTTATATATTTACCCGAAAAACCACATATGTAAAAATTCTACTAGAGTATGTTACTTTTAGCAAATCCGTATGAATCTATATTAAATACTTTTACATAGTGACATTTACAGAACGCAGTTTTGGTATTCTCTGTAAAAATAAGTTTATAAATGCATATCATTATATTTTGTGCCATATAATTGCCACAAATTCTGTTAGAATATGTTAATCATTGCAATTACATATGAAATTATACTAAATTATTTTCAAAACAACATTGCGGAAGGCAGTGCGATTAATACGCAATAGGGTGTTGTCGGGTGTTATTTAGCTTTGGAGTATAGATTGTAAATTAACAACTTATAGTTTGCAACGTAAAAATTCATAATTGCGACAGCTTCTTTTAGAACATGTTAATTGTTATTACCTCGTCACCAGGTGGTGGTGGTCCTGTTGAGGCCCGAAATAATGACACAAAGGCGGAATAGAGGTGAACAAATATAATACAAAGACAGTAGTACAAACATATACCAATGAGAGATTATTAGCCTAACTGTTATGTTTGGCTGTCAGAGAATAGATTCCGCTCTCACTCAATATTTATTTTGCATTAAAATACAAAATTATGGCACACGGCTGAAAAGGGAGGGGAAGAGCTTGGTACTCACTTAACTATCCTATACCTAGCTAAACACTATCACGACCCATTCACTCATTACAATTTGCACAATCACCAAAAGAACCCATCCATCACCTCCCAATCCTTCATACACCACAATACCACAAATTTACAATGGACACCTAAAAAAAAGTGGGGAAACAACCCATGACAATAAAAATGCAATTATATACAATATATAATTTAAAACATTTCATGAAAGATGAAGTGATAGGAGGTGGATGAACCCAAAAAACAAACTAAAAATGCAACAAATCTTTGAACTAAAAAAAAAAAAATGAACAATTTTAGTAAGACCCGTCCATTCCAGAAAAAGAGTGACCGCTGTATTCCGCCAAACGGATAAATCAAGAAGCACACTCGCTAAGGGAGTGGAGGTGGCTGAAATAATTAATGGAATGGGACAATCAAAGGCTGAACCAACCGAGAGGAGGCCAAAACAAACTGGGGAGGTTGGGAATCTCGACTTGGGTCATAACAGAGAAAGCCGAGTACAGGCTAGGAACACATCCATTCACATTAACTAGGTACACAAAAGAGAGCTACCTTAACCAGGGGAGGGTTCCAAAGGAATCTACCCCGATGTAACCAAGCAGATCATATAGAAAAAAATCAAGGCTAACCGCGTTCACGCGAACCAGGCTCACCACATTTACCCACCTTTTGCTGAAGTCTGTCAAAGTCCAACGCTTCCAGTCAGTTCTAATCTTTATTTTGAGCATCAGCTCAAAATATCGGATCAGATCCTGATGTGAAAGACGCTAACCTCGCAAGACTTCCTCCGTTCGCGTTGTCCAAACCAACATTCGAGCCCTGGTTAGCAGCGACAGAAACACCATACGCTTCATCCCAGAAAACGGGGACGACACATTGTCGCAGGCAAATGCACGATCAATGACCACAAGCTCTCGCGGCGCGATACGAGCAGTCAACTCACCGACACGGTCCCATAGAGAACGAACTCGCGAACAATGGTAGTTTCTTCCAAGCCAAGAGATTCCACTCTCACTCTCTCTGCCTATTTATAACTCTTACTCTTATTCTAGGATGTGCGTTGTGGTGCAGTGGATATCGGCTCGGAACTCGAAATCGGGAAGCCGAGTTCGAATTCCAGTTGAATTCCTTGCATTAACTTACGCGCAAGTACCCTTGGGAAAGGTATTAATCCGTCTCTTCCTTCCAGTTATGGGTTAAATAACAGGACAGACTGGGTTCTGTAGCCTTGGCTGGCAACCAGTCTACCGCAGAAAGCAATGGCAACCTACTGCGGGATAATTTTCTGCCCAGTCAGTCATTTCTTATTCGAGACATGATCGCCCAAGCGTGTATCATGTATGGCACTTAACTGACTGACTGAATATAATAGTTGGAATAATGATTAAGGCTTATATTGATCATAAACTGGGGGATCAGTTTATTACTTCATAACAATAGGAAACCGATCCCCCACTAATTACTACATAATAATATAATATATTTCTTTTCCCTTTAGCTATGAGTTAAATAACAGGACAGATTGCGTTCTATAGCCTTGGTTGGCAACCAGTCTACCGCAAAAAGCAATGGCAACCTACTGCGGGATAATTTTCTGCCCAGTCAGTCATGCCTCTTTCGAGATATGATTGCCCAAGCGTGTATGGCACTTAACTGACTGACTCTCATTCTGCTTTGTAGAAGCAGAACTGCTACTTATATATTTGGACGAGTTCATGTGTCTTATAGGTGCATCAGTATAACATTAATTTTAGAAAAACATATGAAATTATACAAAATTATCTTACAGAATGACATTTATGGAGGGCAATGCAACTAATACAGAATCAGGCAATATCAGACGGTGTTCAGAATTTGCTGAAGGAAAGAGATTGTAAACTCACATCTTGTTAGACATTTTGTACCATAAAATAAAATAATTTGAACAAATTCTGTTAAAATATCTTAATACTAAAAATAAATATTAAAATTATAAGAAATTATATTAAAGAATGACATATACGGAAGCCAGTGCGTGTTTTAGGCAACCAGGCGTTTTCCGGCAGTGTTTAGTATTCGCTGTGGAAAAGAACTTCGGAGACGCACGTCTTTCTCAAATTTTGCATGATAAAAAAAATTGCGACCAAATCTGCTATATTATGTTAATTTTAGGAAATACACATGAAACTATATCAAATTCTTTTAAATAATGATATATAAGGAACCCAGTGCGAGTACTGGGTTCCTTATATATCAGTGCGTTTTTGGGCAGTGTTTAGTAGAAAACAGTTTGTAAACGCATATCTTCTTAAGATTTTGTTCCATGAAACCAAATACATGCCAGAAGTTATGTTGAATATGTTACTCTTACTAAATACTAAATACTAAATACTAAAATGATTTTTAACTATTTTTTTTAAAGAAATACATTTACAATCGCTCGTTGTCGGGAGGTATTTAGTATTCGCTGAAAGAATAGTTTGTAATGGCACATCTTTATTTTATATTAGCAGTATAGCCCGGCGTTGCTCGGGTGTAATGAAATCTTTAAAACTAATCCATGGTCCTGGAGCTCAGACTCTTTGGACGTTGGCACGAAAGACTAAAAAGCAATAGTTGTTTCCAGCGAAACCGTAGACTGAAAAGAAAGTTTAATGGATATAAGTCAAATTTTGATTTCCTGGTATCGATACCTAATAAGTTTTTTTCGTCGTAAATTGAATTTTGAAGGCTAAATAAATCCTCTGAGTAAATTATATCATGGCTGAGACTAAGAACTACAATTATACCTACTTAGAGCCAAACCCGAAGCAAAAACTAAAATAAAAGGGCTGAAAAAAATACAGACATACAGGCAAATAAACGGACACACACACAAACATCTTGCCTTTTATTTATATATATATATATATATATATATATATATATATATATATATATACATATATATATATATCATCTATTTTCTGCACTAATATTATCTATTTTCTGCAACCTTGAGAGTTTTGAATATTGTTTCTTATGTCTTTGTCTATGAGTGTATCAAATTTGATTAAAATCGGACCACTCCTTCTATAACCCGATTTTTTCGATTATCGATTTTCGATATTTATCGGGGGTACTTCGACACAAAGCTTAGCTAAGAACACTCGCAGACACTTATAGTACAACTGTGTAAATTTTCAAGAAAATCGGTTCAGCCGTTTCGGAGTCTATAGGTAACACACACACACACACACACACACACACACAAAGTTCCATTTATAAATAAGTTTAGATTCTGCGAAATAAAATCCAATAATTGAGGCCAATTCTCTAAGAATATGTTAATCGTTACAACTACTTATACAATTAAACTAAACTATTTTAAAAATGACATTTACGGGGAACAGTGCATCTGTTACACAATAGGGTTTGTCAGACGGTGTTTAGTATTCGCTCTAGAAAACAGTTTGTAAATACACATCTTATATTCACAACCATAAAATCAAATAATTGAGACAAATTCTGTTAGGACATGTTAATCTCATCTTTCTCTAAATACCACATCTAAACGCTTTCTACACAGACTGCAACTATTACTCACAATGTCATAAAAAGCTAATCTAATCCCCTTTTTCGAGTGGTGTTCTCTTCTCTTAATCTTAATCTACAAGAAATCTTTTCACGAATGTCTAATTTTCTTTCTTCGTGATCTTTATAAGACCCCAAATTGCCCTCACAGAACTTAACTCTCGCGTTTTTCTGATGTTGTTTCTAACAAAGCAGCGATTGGAGGTTATTCTAATGATGACTTCAACTGCCTACAACTAGAAGGGGTCGAAACCGAATTTAACGACTGGAATTGTTCGAAAATTTACTTCGCTTCTCAAAGACGTCATATCTTTCGACAGCTCTATTTCCTCGGACTACTATCTTTATATCTATATATTTTGCACTTTAATATTTTTCCAACTTTACATCTAATTCCCTCGCGTGCGCTCACAAACTCCTTCGTGCATTCGAGGAAGGGGGCACCCCCTGACTCAACGACCAGAATCTGCACGCAACAGCAAAGTGTAGGCTTTTACAAAGTTCTTCGATTTTGTCTGAGCTAACAACTTTTCTTATAGTAATAAAAAAAAACGAGCAGATGACAACGTAGATAAATAAAAACTTTGTAAACACACATCTTTTTTATATTTTGCACGATTTTTATATTTTGTACCATAAAATCAAACAATTGCAAAAAATATATTAATCGTAGCAAATACAAATAAAATTATACTATATTTTTTACAGAATTACATTTACGTAAACAGTGAGACTAACACACAAAAGGGCGTTGTCGGTTGTTGTATATTATTCACCGTAGTAAATAATGCAGTCATATCTGGTCGGGGACCCCTGCTAACCACCTAGGCGTCCTGGACAAAATCCAAAGCAGAATCTGTAATGTGATAGATCCCGACTTAGCATCCGCCCGTGCATTGAATATTGCCGCCATATCTGATCGGGTTCTCCTGCTATCCACCTAGGTGCCCTTGATAAAATCCAACGGAGAATCTGTAATGTGATCGATCCCGACTTGGCAGCTCAGATACAGTCACTTTCTCACCGGCGCAATGTGTCTTCCTTGTGTCTCTTCTACAAATACTTTCACAGCTTCTGCTCCGATGAACTTAGCTCACTGGTGACCCTTATATATAAATTGACTCGAGTCACAAGATTAGCAACTAGGTCCCACCCTTTTACTGTAAAAACAATAAATTGAAAACGCAAATTCTACTCCAGCAACTTCTTTTCTTGCACTTCCTGCCGGTTGATTTCCCTTCCATTTACTTGCTTTCTTGACAGCTACAATCTCCAAGAATTTAAATGTAAAGTCAGTAGACATCTCCTATCTTACTAACCTGCATCCTCTCTCTCTCTCTCTCTCTCTCTCTCTCTCTCTCATGTTCCTTTCTCCGTTCACTCTCATCAGTATTCTAATCCTTCTCTTACCTGCTTCCTGACACCCCCTATAACCTATTAGTCTTTCTCATTACATTCCTCCAATATAACCCCCTGCAAAACAGTGCAGTGAAATGCCTTGCTTGGGGCGATATGATTATAAAAAAATATTATGTAGACGCACATCTTTCTTATATATATATATATATAAAATAATTACGAGGAATTTTGTTAAAATATTTTACTCTTAGTCAATAAATATTAAATTACACTAAATGGTTTTATAAGAATGACATTTACGGAAGAAGTACGATTAATACCCAATCGGGCGTTATAGGGCTGAATCTATATATATATAAAAGGCAAGATGCTTGTGTGTATGTCTGTCTGTCTGTATGTCCTTTATACAAATCTACCATTTTAATCTTATGCTCACCAAACTTCACACAAATATTTGTTAGGGTTCTGGCCAGGTCATGGGCTACTTATTTTTTCGATTTTTCCCCGGTATTGGAAATTGATACCCCGATATCCAATAAGGTCTAATCAATATCAGGATTTCAGCCCTTTTATTGTGGTTCTTACTGCAGAATTTGCTCTAAGAAAAATTATAGTTTTTACTCTCAAACATTAGTAGATCTTCTCAGACGACTCATTTTCCTCGATACTGGAAATCGGTACCCGCGATATTCTATCGAATCTGATCAGTAACCGATATTCAGACATCAATATGGCTCATCTTTTTCAATTTTACTTCCAGTGGGTACAATAAATTTTCATGGACTTACTTAGGTTAATTTATCCTTGGATGACTTATTTGACTCCGATATGGGAAATCTGTACACCGATATCCTATCGGGTCTGATCAAAATCAGGTTTTCAGCCCTTTTATTTTGGTTTTTGCTTCGGGTTTTGCTCTAAGAAGGTATAATTGTAGTTCGTAGTCTTAACAACCTATATTTTTCGTGTAACGTCCAATGAGTTTGAGCTTCAGGACCATGGATTAGTTTTAAATCTTTCATTACACCCGAGCAACGCCAGGCTATCCTGCTAGTTTAGTAATAACTTAAGAAAACGGTATATAAACGCACATATTTCTTATATTTTGTACCAAAAATTAAATAATTGAAACTAAGTTTGTTACAATAATTTAATCTTGGAAAATGCACATCAAATTGACTAAATTCATTTAAATCATAACATTCAGGGAAGGACGTACGACTAATACACTATCGGGCGTTGTCCAGCGGTGTTTGGTCTTTGATGTAGAAAAGAGGGCTTTCGGCCGGTGTTTAGCTTCTTAGTAGAAAAGTGTTTGAACACACATCTTTCTTTCTTTTATTTTACACCATAAAATTAAAATATTGCAAATAATTATGTTAGAATATAGTAATCTTATTTAGTTCATATGAAATTATCCTATTTTTTTAAAAAATAATGACTAATATACAATCAGTCGTTGTCAGGTTTTGTTTAGTCTTAACAGTAGGAAACAGTTAGTAAATGCACATCTTTCTAATATTTCAAATAATTGCATCTGTGTCATTATTCATCGGTACATCGCTTGATTAAGCAAAAGAAAAAGCACCGACACACGACAGCTATTGTGTAGCGAAAAAATGTTTTCATAATAAAGGCCAATAATAAAAGTATTACACTCTCTCTTTATATATATATATATATATATAGGAAAGAATATTAAAAGGTTTTAAGTTTAAAAGTGTGTTTTTTTGACAGTATTTGTTTATTTCTATTATTATATTTTATATTTCAGACCGCCCTCGGTCCTTCATCAGAAACAAATGATTTTAAAATTTGAATTAGAAACGTATTTCGCGAGATCTTGCGAGAGCGTCTGTGAAGAGTTTGTTTACATCACGTGACACGTTTGTTTACTTCACATGACGCGTTTGTGGAGAGAGTTTTTGTTTTTACATCAACTGACGTTGAAAGCGACAGATTTTATTTTAATCTTTACAAACATTTCAGTAGCTAAATTTTTTAGATACATTCAAAATATATCTTTTATCTAAAACAAATTTATAAGAATTATTAAAGATAGGTTTACGTTTACAAATATTTTTTTTTTAATCTGTCGATTTCAACAACAACTGCAGTTCCTGGGACACGCAATGAGGAAGGAGGGCTTGGAGAACCTGATACTGACTGGCCAGATAGAAGGAAAGAGAGACAGAGGAAGGCAGCAGATAACATATTTGCAGGGCCTGATCAGGTGGATGACGGAACGGAGGTTGCGAGGTGTAACAGGAGCAAACATACTAAGAGCCACAAGGGATAGGGAGACGTGGAGAACCATGATCGCCTACGTGTAATTATTTTCCACCTGGTAGATTCAAATGCTACCCCAGAGGGTAATTACCCCCAGTTTGGGAATCGCTGGTTTAGAATCTGTAAATAAAGCCAATGGCGATTTTATTTAATACATTTTTCCTTTAGTATTTCAAGATAATTTTGTGTAGTTTTGGTAAATGTTTATGTGAAAATGAGATGTCAGTGGTATTTTCATTTTTGCGTCATTTTGCGTCATCCATCGCATCCTGTACAACGAGGCCCACGTCCAGATTTCCACGGATCGTCTGAGTTCACCAAAACTGGAAAAGGTTCCTTGCACGTTCTCGGCGAAATGAAAGATGAAAACGAAGAGCACGGGAAGAAATGTGTACTCGAACTCTTTGAAAATCTAATAGGAAAAATCTATTTCCTAAATCCAAATTAAGATTAAATGT
>JBBBDQ010001848.1:555000-672500 GCA_037127315.1 Ascarosepion bandense
TTGGTTTTCTTCTATGAATATATGGATCGTAATCCGACCATATGAATAGAATAAGTACAGAACAAGTAGGAAAAAAGTGTCTTTAACAAGCTTCTTCAGAGATTCATTAAAAGACGAATGATTTAAAAATCTTTTAAATCGTTAGTTTTTTAAAGCATTCGTCTTAAATTTTTAAATCATTCATCATTTTTTTTAAATCATTTATTTTTAAATACACCAGAAGTTCACATAAATGTTAATAGAAGGAAAAGAAAAAAAATAAGAAAGAAAAGCAGGAAAGTCAGTGAAAAAAGTGAGGGAAAATTATGTTAGCAGACAGGCGTCTAAACACTGTTTCATAAGCTAGGAAAGAGAGAGGGAAGACAAAGAGAAGGACTTTTTAAATGTAATTCGCAAATTAAATTGCGGAAGTCATCCAACCACTACCAAAATTTATTTAAAAAATGACATTAGAACTTTAAGAAACGGTAGATAGCGAAATGGATTCAACTCGACCTTTAAAAAGGATATTTAAAGATTACATATGCGTAAAGAAATAAAAAATAAGCGTGTCACAGGAACGGAAGTGGGGGAAAAGAAAACGGGAAATGAAGAGAAAAATAAAAATAAAAATACATAATCTTACCTCTCGTTTTTTTAGCCCCTTCCTGTTTTTCTTTTTTCTTTCTTCCTTTGCCTTCATTTTAATTGAACTTCCGATGTAGAAAAACATTTATGAATTTTTCCATTATAAAATATCGCCACCGAAGTGAACACACTTCACAGAAATAATCATACGACACGTAATTTTCGAAGATTTATTTGAAAAAAATGTACATATTTGACTCTGTAAAAAGATAATTTTATTTAGATCGACCCTCCCGCTGGATCAGTTTTAATATTAATAGGATCTTCCTTGGGATTTTACCTACATGCTTCATTCTGTCTGGATATATATAATGGACTCTCCCGTTGGATTCGACAGCCTAATTGCTTCAGTTATAAAACCATGGTCAACCTCCAGAAACCCACACAATTGATTTGATTTGTGGATGGTTCAGTCGGTGCATATAAATGCCACTGATGAAGCAGACAATAGACATCAGGTATTTTAATTATCCCGCAATAGGTTGGCGTTACCTGCTGCAGTAGACGGGTTGCCAGCCAAGGCTATAGAACCCAATTTGTCCTAATATTTAACCCATAAATTCGAATTCGGTTTCTCGATTTCTCATTATGAGCCGATATCCACTGCACCACAACGCAAATCCATTGTCTCATGACATTATATATATATAAAGTATACCTAGTGAGCCAACACACCTACCAAGGTTTCACCTAAGCGGATCGTCAGGGAAAGCTGGCACACGTCCTTTTTATAACCATTTTTCCTTCCAGGTAGATGCGCGGAGGGTTTTTCGACACGAGTATAAGTTTGTCTTTATTTTTTTTAGTTTTATTTTATTCTTTTAAATCATTACCATTGGGAAAGGTATTAATTCGTCTCTTCCCTCCAGCTATGAGTTAAATAACTAAAAAATAAAATATGTTTTATAGCCTTGGTTGGCAACGAGGTTAGCGCAGAAAGTAAACCTACTGCCGGAAAATCTTCGGCCCAGTCAGTCATGTCTCTTTCGAGGTTTGATTTCCCAAAGCGTGTATCACGTATGGCACTTAACTGAATATAATAGTTGGAATTATGATTAAGGCTTCTACTGGTCATAAAGTTGGGGATCGGATTTTTATTGTTATGAAGTAATAAACTGATCTCTCACTAATTAATACGTAATAATATAATACATTTCTTCTCCCTTTCGCTATGTGTCAAATAATAAGACTGGTTGGGTTCTATAGCCTTGGCTGGCAACCAATCTACTGCAGAAAGTAATAGTAACCTACTGCGAGATAATCTTTTGCCCAGTCAGTCATGTTTCTTTCGAGACATGATCATCCAAGCGTGTATCACGTATGGCATTTAAGTGACTGATCCAAGCTGTTCTGAGATTTCTACTTTTTTCCTGCAATTCCAGGATCATTTCAGTTATTGCTAGTCAATGTTTGCAGCCATATGAACCTTTTCGATATAATCCTTCTATTATTATTTTATGTGATGGTAATATTTTTTATTGTCTACGTCCTTGAAAATTCTGATTTTAAGGCATAGTGTCAATAAGACTCTTTAAAACTCGCTAATCGGAGAAGTATATAATGGCAATTTTCTGGCAGTCTACAATCTTGATACCCATTCTAATTTTTCTAAGCAATTTTCTTTTTATCATATCACCCCGAGCAAGGCGGTAACGCCACTGATGTGCAGGGGGATACATAAGAGTAAAAAGATTAAAGGAGAGCGAAGAGAAGGACGAACCAGTTAGAAAGAAGCAAGCGAAGGATGGGAATAAAGGTGTGATGACAGTTGAAAAGGTGGTGAGAAAGGAAAGGTGGAAAGAAACTAGGATCATTTAGTTAAGAGATGAGTATTGACCTTGCATTTAAATTCCTGGGGGTTGTAGCCGTCAGGAAAGTAAGAATAAGGAAGCGAGTTCCACGGGCGGGAATTGCGAGAAAAGAAGCTGAAGGAGTAGAATTGTCGTTTGCATTTGGTTGATCTTACTGTGAATGGGTGAGACCCAAGCACCAGTGACTTAAGTTCGTTGGAGGCGACAATTCTACTCCTTCAGCTTCTTTTCTCCCGCTTCCCGCCTGTGGAACTCTCTTCTATATACTTGCTTTAACCTCCAAGAATTTAAATGCAATGTCAATTCCCATCTCTTATCCACTTAACTCCAGCTATTTCTACGTCACCCCAGGTATTTTGTTCTTTTCCTTTCTCTCTACTTTCGTAACTTCATATCCTTCTCTTGCCCTCTCTCTTTCTCGCCTTGTAGCTGGTTCATCTTTGTCTGCAATATTTTCTTGTCTTAAACTTTAACTCTCTTATGTAGCCCCCTGCACTTCAGTGGAGGTACCGCCTTGCATGGGGTGAAATGATATCAACAAAAAACAAAAAAAATTCTGCTATCTGCTTTTTTTTTTTTTTTTTGGGCAGTATACTAGAAAGTCTAATCAACTCTGTGCTGGTTAATCATTTCATATCATAGAGACTTCTTTCAGATAAGCAGTATCGCTTTTCTAGGTGTACTGTTGAAGTATTAACGATTATTGAGAATGGTTAATGTCGGGGTTTTGCTTTGTACATCTCGAAGGCATTTGACAGGGTTTGATATATCGGCTTTCGTCAGTTTAAAACGTTGTAGTATGTCTGTCCGACTTTTTAAACTGACTCAATCTTTCTTTACAAGTCGTGAAATGAAAGTGGTCCTGAAGACTCACTCTTCTGGATATTTTTTTATTAATACAAATATAACTCAGGGTGCCATCTTTAAATCTCTGTTCTTAATTTCTACCAGTGACCTTTTTGGTTGTCTCTCTATTAAAGAGTTTTATCATCAAGATAGAAACATAGAAAATATGTTAATTATAAAACTCTCCAATTCTGTCTTAATACTAAGTTTAATCAGTTCGTTAAGGTCAAATTGGGAGTTGAATTTAAACATGGTATATTTGTTGTTGTTAATTAGATCAAGGAATATGTTGTGCAGTAGTTTTCGCACTGAAAGTTATAATCGTGCTATGTCGGTTGCTAATCGACTTAACGCACCCAAAATGTTAGGAACTTGGTAATCTTCCACTGAAAACTGACTCCTTAGTATTCGGATAACTGCCGACTAATATCAACTGCCTTAGTCCAACTATATCCAATCTGGAACTAACCAATAGTTCTACTGAACTCCAATAGAACTCTAAAGAACTTCCATGAACTTCTCGAGAACTTTCTGTTAACTCTTATTAATATAAGAGGGAGAGTCCATTATCTGAGGAATAGGTGTGTTTCCCCATAACAGAATGATTTGTTAATTTTAACACCCCAAAACGAAGCTGTTACCTTTTAATCGTCTGAGTAAAACATTTTTTACCTTCCACCGGCATGGCTAAAGCTAACTGCCAGAAGAATGAGTCGTTAACCTTTTTCTATTCGACCTTATTTATAACTTGACCATTCGTCTATGCTTTGAAAAAGTTACATATGGTCAAAGAAGAATTTGCAATATTATAATTCTTGTTCTGGCATCCTGGCTTTAATCACTATTTCACGGCCGCATTGTATCTTCCTTGAACCTTATCTATGAATACTTTCAAGATAACTATTCTGATGTATTTCCACGATGGGTCTTAGACTTTATGAATTTAAGCGCATTACTAGATTGGCAGCTAGGTCTCATCATTTTACAGATAACTTGGCTGTATGCTGCCGTAAGTTCTTTGCTAACAGTTTCTTATGTCGCAATTTTCACATGGGGAACTCTCTTCTGGCTTCTTACTTTTCAGTCGATTTTGCTCTTCATAAATTTTAATGCAATGTCAATCGTTATCAACTGACTTCTTTATTCCTTATCTTTCATTGTTCTCTCGCCCGTAATGATTTTTCTCTTTTCTACTTATTCTTTCACACTCAGTAATTCCTTGTGTCTTAGTGGCTTTATGACCTTGCTTGTGTTGAAATGGTCTGGATATTGGGATTCTGAATTCCTTTGATTTGCTGACCGGGGTAGAACCATTTCGACTGTTTATTAAGATTATTTTTATTCTAACGCAGATTACACATCTTGTGCAACGAATAACAATGATATTTAATATCTTAGTAATTTTCAAGCATGATAACTGACGCCGAGAAGCATAGTTCCGGTATCCATTACCCCCAAAATGCAAATAACTAGATATGCAGTGTGAAAAAAATCGGCAATGCAAAAACCTTAATCCTGTTGTGCCTACTCATGAATTAAATGACCTTTTCTTCTCATTCATACCAAGTTCCGGTAATTCCTGTATTTTAATTTAAGACCCCCACTTCACTCAAAACATTCAGACCTCTTCTCGAAACAGGCACAGAGTAATTCTTTGTCACTTCGCTGACAATCTATGTGTCGTTATCTATCAATTTTTTTTATTTGCATTTTTGGTATCCGATTGAAACATTTTATTGTAATCTCACTGCAGCATTCGCCCGTGGCATTCTGGACATTCGTTGTAGTGAAAGAGCCTCTCAATGCAAACTCTCGTGTACAGGGAAAAGTTGTGAAATCTTCAAAAAAAGTTGGTAAGCCAATCGTAAGTGGATATTTATTCAACAGTACCGAGATTGAGGCTTTTAAATGTCAGCGAAGATAAGATTCACTCGTTCGTTATCTCTGTATCTACTTATCAGTCAGTTAAGTGCAATACGTGATACACGCTTGGGCGATCATGTCTCGAGTAAGACATGGCTTACTGGCCAGAATATCTTTCCGCAGTAGATTGCCATTACTTTCTACAGTAGACTGGTTGCCAAACAAGGCTATAGAATCCAATCTGTCCTAATATTTAACCCATAGTTAAAGGGAAAATAAATAAATTATTTTCTACGGCTATTTGTGCGTAAGTGAATGCAGTGAATTCAACTTGAATTTGAACTCGGTTCTTCGATTGCTCGTTATGAGCCGATATCCACTGCACCACAACACACATCCTATTTATTTATTTTTTAATCGTATCACCACGCGCAAGGCGGTAACGCCACTGATATGCAGGGGGCTACAAAAGAGTAAAAAGATTAGATAGGAGGAGAGTAAAGAGAAAGACGAACCAGTTAGAAAGGAGCAAGAGAGGGATGAGAATACAGGTATGATGAAAGTTGCAAAGGCGAAGAGAAAGGAAAAGATATACAGGGTGATACAGAAAGAACTAGAGTCAAGTGGTTAAGAGATGAGTATTGACATTGCATTTAAATTCCTGGAGGTTGTAGCCGTCAGGAAAGCAAGAATATGGAAGCGAGTTCTACAGGTGGTAACTGCAAGAAAAGAAGCTGATGGAGTAGAATTGTCTTCTGCATTTGGTTAATCTAACGATGAATGGGTGGGACCCAATTGCCAATCCAGTAGCACGAATAAACGCATGTTGCAGGGGCACCAGTGACTTAAGCCATAAAAATATTTATAGAACAGACAGAGGGAATCTACATCCCGTCGGTGAGAAAATGCTATCTATCTATCTAGCTAGCTAGCTAGCTAAACTTATTTATAAATGGAACTTTGTCTCTGTGTATGTGTGTGTCTGTGTGTGCATGTGTGTGTCTGTATCTGTGTATGTGTGTGTGTGTGTCCGTTACCTATAGACTCCGAAACGGCCGAACCGATTTTCTTGAAAATTTACACAGTTGTACTATAAGCGTCTGTGAGTGTTCTTAGCTAGGTTTTGTGTTGAGGTACCCCCGATAAATATCGAAAATCGATAATCGAAAAAATCGGGTTATAGAAGGAGTTATCCGATTTTAAATTTGATGCACTCATAGACAAAGATATAGGAAACGATATTCAGATGTTTCAAGGTTGCAGTTCTTACAATAGTGCAGAAAATCGATAATATATATATAAGGCAAGATGTGTGTGTGTGTGTGTGTGTGTGTGTGTGTGTGTGTTTATCTGTCTGTATGTCCTTTATACAAATCCACAATTTTTATCCGATTCTCACCAAACTTCAAAATTTTACTTACATCCATTAATTTTTCTTTCAGTCCACGGTTTCGCTTTAACTGGAAACAACTATTGCTTTTTAGTCTTTCGTGCCAACGTCCAAAGAGTCTGAGCTCCAGGACCATGGATTAGTTTTAAAGATTTCATTACACCCGAACAACGCCGGGCTATAGTGGTAGTATATATATATATATATATATATATATATATATATATATTTCTGTCTGTCTGTGTGTTTTGATGTTCTTATTACAGAGAACTGACCATTGTTCCAGCATCTTTTTCGATGGCGTGAATAAACGAGTTCGATTTCAGGCTGGAAGTGTGAAATATATTATCTTTACATTTCTACGAATATAAGCCCTCTGCTCTCACATTGTGATATATTTTTATTCATTTCACCCCAAGCAAGGCGTTATCGCCACTGATGTGTAGAGAGTTACATAAGAGAGTTGGAGTATTGGACAGGAGGAGAGTGAAGACAAACACCAGCTACAAGGGTTGAAAGAGAAAGGGCAAGAGAAGGATGTGAACACAGGAGTGAAGACAGTTACGAAGAGAGAAAGGAAAAGAACAAGATACACGGGGTGATGTAGAAAGGGCTAGAGTTAAGTGGATGAGAGACGGGAATTGACTTTACATTTAAATTTCTGGAGGTTACAGCCTTCAGGAAAGCAAGTATATGGAAGGAAGTTCTACAGGCGGTGAGACCTTATTGTCAGTCTGTTTGCCCAAGTAAATTCTTGTCGAGAGGGCACCTGTGACCCAAGTTCATCAGAGCAGAAGCCATGAAAATATTTATAGAAGTGACAGAGGGAAGCCACATCCCGACGGCGAGAAAGTGGCTGGAGTCGAGCTGCTAGGTTGGGTTAGGGTTAGGTTTAGGTTAGGGTTAGGGTTGGGACCAATCGCATTATAGATTCTCCTCTGGAGCCTGTCGAGAACACTGAGATGTTTATTTCGATCAGTTGTCATAATGTCATACACGGATCGGTGTTTCTATCTCTTTGGATTCATGAATGACAAGTCAAAAAACTTTCTCGCAATACGGATGCAGTTTACCGTCATGCACAGGACCCTGCATTAGACTAGTTGTCAAGCAAGTGTATAGGACCCTGTCTGTCCTGCTATTCAACCCGTAGCTGGTAGGATAATAGTCAGATTCCTATCTTTCTCTAAGGGTATTTGCGCGTAAGTGAATATTAACGAACCCGACTGAAATTTGAACTCAGATTCTGAAACGGTACTTCCTGCAAAATCTTTTAACCCAAACCATTTTATTCGTTTTTTTATAAAATCCATTTATTTTTGTATTTGTTTTTATCAATTTTTTATTTATATTCTCTTGTCTATGTCGTTTGAGTTTTCGCTGCTTATTCAAGCCTAGTAATCTATTGGTTCGAAACAAGAAATCGGGGAGCCGAGTTCGAATTCCAGTTAAACTCCTTGCATTCACTTACTCACAAATACCTTTGGGAAAGATATTAATCCATCTCTTCTCTCCAGTTTTGGGTTAAATAATAGGAAAGATTGAGTTCTCTAGCCTTGGCTGGCAAGCAATCTACTGCAGAAAGTAATGGCAACCTACTGCGGGATAATCTTCTTTCGAGACATGATCGCCCAAGCGTGTGTCACGTATGGCACTTAATTGACTGATTGTATCTCTTAGTACGCTCGAACCCAGACGATTAGTGGCTAAAACTTGAAATTGTATAGCCTTCGCTTTATGGCATCATATGAAATTGTCTAGTGGTTCAGCAATAAAGAGAGATTTGTTTGTTTTTTTTTTTTTTTTTGTTTTTTGTTTTTGTTAATAAAGGAAAATATATTGAAAAGTTTGCTGAACCTCAATTGGGGTGAAAACTGGTATGAAATTTCCAAAAAGAGAATCGAAAGAGAACTTGTCAACACTAAACCATTTTGTAAAGAAAAAGAGTAATGGTGTGTTTGTTTGTTTGTTCCTGTTTAACGGCCTATAAACATCTAAAGGGTCATTTAACGCCGGAAACGTATTTTTGTTTTAAATCAATTTTTCATTCAAAAACGTTTTGTTGGTAACATTTTTCATTCAAAAAAGTTTGGTGGTAATATTTTTCATCCAAAACAGTTTTGTTGGTAACATTTTTCATTTACAAAAGTTTTGTTAGTAACATTTTTCATTAAAAAAAGTTTTGTTGGTAATATTTTTCATTCAGAAAAATTTTATTGGTAAATACTTTCATAGCATTTTGACCCCGGTTTGGGGGTTAACTATTTACCCATAGCTGGGACCCTAACACGTGCTACCATTCTGGGTCAGGGTGGATCTGGGAACAACAGCAAATAAGAGGTGGTTTCATGCTCCTCACAACCTCCCAATCAGAGGCCTTGCTGCCGGATGCAGTTTAAGGTCAGACCCAGGACCAAAGTGTAATGGGAGCGGAGGAAGAGAGGAATTTAATTTAAGAGAGAGGGAGAGAGAGAGAGAGAGATAGAGAGAGAGAGAGAGAATTTGAAACAAAGGAGGGAGGAAGAAAAGGATTCGAAAAAGAAAAGATGATTTGTAAGATAAATTTAAAATATGGGAATGCAAACAATTGCACTGAGTATATGTAAGGTACTTCGATGTGGTATAATGATTAGTAAGTTTGTCTCGCTATATTACTTACAAATGAATAATGAGTTCAATCATCCACGAGTACTTCATTACATTTGGCCCTGTGATACGTCTAACCTACGCTTATAAATTCACCATAACTCGTGCGCAATTCTTTCATCTTGCGTAGATTTCGCACCGTGCAGCGGATACAATTAAATTTTGGTTTCGGATTGCACGGCACTTCATCCATTTGCATCTTGCGATAGAAAGTCTTATTGTCGTAAAACAAGGATGCGTCTTTTCACCTGATCTGTTCAACTTGTACAGCGAGACTATTTTGAGGGCCCTAGATGTTATGCCTAGATTTGTCATCGGAGGCCACAATTTGAACAACTTAAGGTACGCAGATTGTACAGTGCTGATTGCAGACACAAAAAGAAAACAAGACCTCCTATAGAAGGTAGCTGTATAAAGTGGCAAAAAAGAACTACAAATAAACTTCAAGAAAACCGAATGCATGGTCATCGGCAAAAAAAGCAACCCAAAATACCAAATACCTGTAGAGTATACTAAAATCAAGCAAGTAAAAAAAATTAAATACCTGGGAAATGTTCTAACAGAAGACGGAAAGTGTAACACAGAGATCCGAAGGCAAATTGGCATGGCGAAGGAGGCGTTCGAAAAGCTGAGTAAAGGATAAAGAGACTGGAAATTTTCACTAGAAACAAAAAAGAGAGTACTGGATTGCTCTGTAATGTCAGTTCTTCAATATGACAGTGAATGCTGGACAATATCATCAGATATGAAGGAAAAACTTGAAGCAACTGACACTTGGTTCTACAGAAGGATGCTGGGGATATCATGGACCGAGCATGTGAGGTTTTGGAAAGGATGGAAATGAAAAGGAAATTAATATAGAGCATCAGGAAGAGACAACTAAAGTTCCTGGGACATGCAATGAGGAAGGAGAGCCTGGAGAACCTGATATTGACAAGCCAGATAGAGGGAAAAGAGAAAGAAGAAATCAGCAGATGATATATTTGAAGGGCCTGAGCAGGTGGATGACAGAATGGGGTTTGCGTAGTTTAATAGAAGAAAGCATGTTAAGAGCCACCAGGGTTTGGGAGACAAAGTTTTGGGAGTGAAAAGCCATGTGCGTTGTTGTACAGTGGATATCGACTCGGAACGAGAAACCGGAGAGCCGAGTTCGAATTCCAGCTGAATCC
Source organism: Ascarosepion bandense (assembly GCA_037127315.1). Lineage (NCBI taxonomy): Eukaryota > Metazoa > Mollusca > Cephalopoda > Sepiida > Sepiidae > Ascarosepion > Ascarosepion bandense. Next base: position 565,353 of record JBBBDQ010001848.1, read on the forward strand.
ATTGTATTCACTTACGTTCAAATACCCTTGGGAAAGGTATTAATCCGTCTCTTCCTTCCAGTTATGGGTTAAATAGCAGGACAGATTGGGTTCTATAGCCTTGGTCGGCAACCAGTCTACCGCAGAAAGCAATGGCAACCTACTGCTGGATAATCTTCTGCCCAGTCAGTCATGTCGCTTTCGAGACATGATCGCCCAAGCTTGTATCACGTATGGCACTTAACTGACTGACTGAATATAATAGTTGGAATAATGATTAAGGCTTATATTGGTCATAAAGTGGGGGATAGTTTATTACTTCATAACAACAGGAAACCGATCCCCCACTAATTACTACATAATAATAGAATAGATTTCTTTTCCCTTTAGCTATGAGTCAAATAACAGGACAGATTGGGTTCTGTAGCCTTGGTCGGCAACAAGTCTACCGCAGAAACAATGGCAACCTACTGCGGGATAATCTTCTGCCCAGTCAGTCATGCCTCTTTCGAGACATGATCGCCCAAGCGTGTATCACGTATGGCACTTAACTGACTGACTGACTGAAAAGCCATGATCGCCTTCATCCTGAAAGGTCAGGGCACACAGAAGAAGTTTTTTGAAGTCTCTGACTGACACTTAAGCGCAATCCACACTATGCAAAGCACATATTATTATTATTATTATTGTGTCATTTTTCATCATATTTCGATTTCTGCATTGGTCTCACTACCAACCAAGTCTGCGGGGAGACCTAAGGCAGGTCGTGGCGTGTTGTTATGACTCCATTTCATGTTTTTCTATCTTCCCTATCATCTTCAGCATTACATAGATAAAGTTTTCCTTAGTGTGTGGGCTGTACTTAATAAGACAATTTTTTGTATATCTCTTAAGCTGGGGTTTCCAGGGATTCTTTCAATGTGTTGTTTTGTTCCATTTTTTATCATTCCAAGTGCACCTACTATCACTGGCACAACTCTTGTTTTCAATTTCCACATTTTTTCTATTTCAATTTCCAGGTCTTTATATTTTGACAGTTTTTCAAATTCCTTGATTGCTATGTTACAATCCGCTGGACAAGCCATATCAATTAATAGACAAGTTTTCTCCTTCTGGTTTTTAACAATAATGTCTGGCCTGTTTGCTTCAATTTTTCTGTCTGTGTAGATGGTGTAATCCCATAGAATGGTTACATCTTCTATTTCTGTAACCGGTGCTGGGTGATGTTCATACCAGTGTTTGCCTACAGCTTTTCCATAATGTTTGCATATTGCCCAATGTAAATATTGCCCAACTCTATCGTGGCGATTTTTATATTCATTTGGGGCAAGCACAGAATAGCCTGAGATTAGGTGGTCTATTGTTTCTTGGTGTTTATCACAAAACCTGCATTTTGGATCCATATTATTATGCATAATATTTGCCTGAAAGTTTCTCGTGAAAAGACTTTGGTCTTGTGCTGCAAGAATAAAGCCGTCAGTTTCAGACTTTAATCCAGATGCACGTAACCATCGATGAGTATTAACTTTGTCAACATTGTATTTATTGGCACGTACTGGATATTGGCCATGCAGAGGTTTGTCTTGCCAGCGCTGTTTCATCTGTTCAAGAGCTTTATCTTTGGCTTTCATTTTCATATTCTTTGCCGCAATAGCCGGCTCTTGGCTTCCGTTCTGCTTTTCTACAGAATCTACTAACTGTAAATCTTGTTTGAATTTACTGCCTTCTTTTATTATTGAATATTATTATTATTATTATTATTATTATTATTATTATTATTATTATTATCTCCTTTTTCATCATATTTCGATTTCTGCTATGGTTGCACTACCAAACAATTCTGCGGGAAGATCTATGGCATGTTGTGGTGTGTTGTTATGGATCCATTTCATGCTTTTTTTTATCTCCTCTAACATCCCTAACGTTACATAGACAAAGTTCTCCTTAGTGTGTGAGCTGTACTTATCAAGGCAATTTTTTATATATCTCTTAAGCCGGGGTTTCCAGGGATTCTTTCAATGTGTTATTTTGTTCCATTTTTTTATTATTCCAAGTGCACCTACTATCACTGGCACGACTCTTCTTCTTCTTCTTCTTCTTCTTCTTCTTATTATTATTATTATTATTATTATTATTATTATTATTATTGAGAGCACGAAGAAGGCTATGGAATCCGTAAATAAAACGCAGAAGAATTCGGTGGCGAAATAGAATAATTTAAAATCTGAACAGCAATAAATAAAAGGAAAGCGAATTCAGATCAAGATAATATAATTCTGCAATGATTGGAAATGTAGCGAGGAAGATTTTCGAGACAATAAACTATGAAACATTGAAAACAATCGCAAATATTAATTAAGACTAGGGAAAGAATGGAGAAGTGAGCGGCTATTATTCCAAAGAATATGATCATTTTCCAGGACGATGCTGATAACGAAGAAGAAAAAAACCTACGCAGGCGCAGACAGCTGCAAGATGGAGGACCAAACAGCGTATTAAAAAAAAAAAAAAAAAACACGTGATAGAACCGAGCATTACCAAATGAAGTGAGAGAGGAAAATAAGAAAACAAGACAATGCGTTCGTGTAGTAGAATTTCAGGCGAGATTTCTTATCTCTCTTTTTTTTTTTTTTTCTTTTTTGCGCTTCGAAGTGTCACCTGTGCTTACGTTTCCTGCCGAATACGTAAACATGTTTATACCGAATGTGTCAGGCACAATCTGACTTCCTTTGACATCACATCGTCCTTGTATCTGCTCGAGATCTTTCTAGATTTATCTTTACGAGTTTTTTTTTATTCTAGATTTTACTTCGAAAGATTACATTAAATGTACACGACAAAAAGGATATAAAACGTATTACAATTACCAATTGAAATTAAAACAATATATATATATATATATATATATATATATATATAAAAGAAAAAGAAACAGAGTTGTTCCAACCAGAGAAATTGCTATTGAATATATATATATATATATATATATATATATATATATATATATATATAAAAGAGAAAACTGATCTTAGCTGACTCATTTTTTATGGGCTTCCTGTAGCAAATGTTAGAATTACAGTACTGTGTAAAATCATTAGGATAAGAACTATTTTATCTTTTATGAGGCATCAAAATAAAGTTTAAAATCACCCCTGTTCTAACACTTTTAATCAATTGATAAATCTAATGTTACTTCGCAAGACAGACTTTGAGAACAAATACGAGCTGCTTGGCAGGAGATACCATTAGATACATTGAAGAAGCTTGTGATGTCAATGCCTGACAGAATGAAAGCTGTGATCAAAGCAAACGGCTATTATACTAAATATTAAATTTATTTTGTAACAAGTATTTTTCTTGTTAAAGCATTTGTTGAGTAAATCAAATAAAATTATTTCAATTAAATTGTTTATTTTCTGTCAATATGCCTCGTAAAAGATAAAATAGTTCTTGCCCTAATACTTTTGCACATTACTGTATATATATATATATATATATATATATATATATATATATATATATATATATCGTTCATTTAGTAATGAATTCGAACATCTCGGCTACTGGCGTGCATTTACATTGTATGTAATACGTTAAAGTCCGCCTTCTTTCACATAGCTCTTCGGTAGAATCGCCGACTGATGTCAATTCGGTCAGGTTTCAATCCTGGTTAGAAGCAATCGGTTGTCTAACCGTACTGATGAGCTGTGATACAGCGAAATGTATCTGTCTGCGGATGACTGTTTACGCTTTCACACCCCGATTGAGCACTATGGAGGAATGGTTGACTTAAAAAAAACAGTAGCTACTCACGCATTTTCGCACGGTTCTTTCAGTAATGAATTCCAAAACTCTCGCCTGCTGGCGTGTGTTTACATTGTATATGACACGCTAAAGTCCGCCTTCTTCAATGTTTTGCCTGAAGAAAGGGAGTTTCCTTTGGTGACAAGCTCGAAGTCATGGTCGACTGTCTTTGTTTACACATTCAACCAATTTTTGAGATTAGAAAAAGAAATCACTCGGCCGGTGGTCGAGAACGAGGGAAAGTTTACTCGCCCCAAAATCATTTTACTCGACCGACTCCATTTTCTTAATAGTCGCTTTACGTAAACATACCGTGAATCGCTGACGGAAAACAAAAAATGAAATTTTAATTAAAATTTCGATCGTGTTAGAAAGAATTTTAAATAAACAAAATTTGATCTTTCATCTAAATAGTAGCATGAACATTTTGATGATAAAACTTTGTTTGTGGTAAGTTTGAGCCATTTTAACATCATGATATGCTGTTTTTTTCGTTTTTTTTTTTGTTTTTTTTTAGCAATTGAGTGGAGATACCTAAATTCGTAATTACTTTTTTCTGTTTGACTACAACCTCCATCTCATAGATAACTGATTTTCTCAACGATTTTTTTATTAAAAAATTACTAACTTGTATAATTTGTTTTTCTGTGCGTGGTTGAAAGAAGTATGCGTATTTTTTTCTTTTTTTTTAAATTTTTGTTTTTACTTTTCTTCCAAATGAATTTCTAAAAATCTGTGATCTGGGCGACAGAGACATTTTGGCTCCACTTTTGAAGCGTTAATTAAACGAATGTTTACACTGATCAGGACGATAAAAGCAAGAGAGGAGCGTGTCAATCTAAATTCCATTTGTCAGATCTTGCTTTGATGATTGCGGGATGTCACTGTCTTTAGTTTAACCACACATTTCGACGTAAATCAAGCATCATGCATAAGACCAAAGAGTTCAATAATGTAATTATAGGTCATTCTAAGTAACTTGTGAATCTTCAGTGGCATACTTTTGGGTTGTAAAAGAAATCAGATTTCCTTTTACTATATTTGAAAGGACACGTTTCATTCCGAAATTTTTAATCGACCTCGAGCGAGTAAAGCAAGATACTTTAATGGCCCATTTAAGTTTTTAATTGACTGAGTCGATCGAGCGAGTTAAATCTTAAAGGCTGTATTCAACCCTCATGACTTTACATCATTGACAATGTCCTTTGTTGATAAGTGAAGATACTTCGTGACATTGCTGACAATAATCCTTTTCATTCTCTCTTTCCATTTTCCTTTTCTGTCAGTCCTTAATTTATTCTCAAAACAATGACTGTCTTTGTACTTCTTGATAATGCGACAAATTGTCGATCTAGGAACATTTAAACGCTTGAAAAGTATTGTATATCCATCACCTTGTTTGTACGCATCAACTATCTTAATTCAGTTTTTCTTGTAAAGTTCAGCAATCTTCGCCATGGTTGCAAATATTGTCTTCTTCTTAACCTTTTAGAATGTCATAGAATCAGATTGAAGTAGATAGACTTAACTATCGCCCGGTTCACACTCCATCCACGTCTATTGAACAGGTGAAGAGGCTCATCCCTTGTTTCTTGTTTAGGACGTGGTTCCCAGCTTTCTTTTCTTCCCCCCCCCCAAATCATCTTTCACTTTTTTTTCTTTTCTCATTTTTTTTCTTTTCAATTGGAGTAGATAGACTAAACTATCGCCCGGTTCACACTCCACCCACGTCTATTGAACAAGTGAAGAGGCTCATACCTTGTTTCCTGTTTAGGATGCGTTTTCCGGCTTTCTTTTCTTTTTTTTTTTCCCCCAATCTTCTTTCACTTTTTTCTTTTTTTTTTCTTGTTCTCAATTGGAGTAGATAGACTTAACTATCGCCCGGTTCACACTCCACCCATATCTATTGAACAGGTGTAGAGGCTCATCCCTTGTTCGCTGTTTAGGATGTGGTTTCCGGCTTTCTCTTTTCCAATCATTCTACTCTTAAGTAGCCCCATGCGCATCAGTGGTGTCACCGCCTTGCTTGGGGTGATATGATAAAAAAAAAATACTATTTTGTTTTCAAATGGTATGTGTGTCAAATAATAATAAAAAAATAAAGCATTACAATTACCCCTGAGTAAGATTATTTCATAATTTCTATAAAGGAGAGTGAATAATTTTGAACACCATCAATTTTTAGAAAAATTTCTAACTATTAATAAAATAGATCGAAAATTCGAAAATTTCAAGAATAATTCAAAACTAAATACGGAATCAACTATTTATGGTAAATTCGGTAAGTCTTTGTGAATGTCCGTATTTCCTTAGAAAATATTCAGTGGGGGCAAATACTTCTGTCTTCAACTATATATATTCTATACAGAAATTCTGTCTACAGATTTTTCCTCACACGCTCACATATACACATATATTAACTAACGTTACCGTCCAACGCATAACTATACAGACAAGCGTCCCTTCACAAACACACACATACACTATTTAAGCATTTACCCTCGAATATATTCCTCGTATATATATTTAAAAATTATCTATTTCTTTAATACACGTGGCACCTGTAAGATCAATAAGAACGAATACAAACTATAACCTACCAATATTCTCTGTCTCTTTGGTTGTTTGATTATTTTTTATTTTATTTTTTCTCTCAATCTCTGAAAAATAAAATACTTTTCTTATTTGTTCTTGCTTTATTTCATCATATATATATATATATATATATATATATATATATATATATATATATGATCAAATATAGTTTCAAATTATGCTATACTCCAATCAATAGGCACTCCAATCACTACAATCAGTAACCGTTTGTTTCATGCTTGTATATTTTTCAATAAAAATTTATTTTTGTGTATATATTTCTATAAAAGTGTATTTCTATACTTTCATAATGTTTTGACCCCAGTTTTGAGGTTAACTATTTGCCCATAATTGGAACCCTAACAGGTACTACCACTCAGGGTCAGGGTGGACCTGATAACTACAGCAATTAAGAAGTGGTTCCATGCTCCTCACAACCTACCAATCAGACGTCTTGCTGCCGGATGCAGTTTGCCGTCAGGCTTATGAGCAAACATTTTCTTAATAAAGAAAAAGCTGTGTCTAATGGTGAAAAGATGTGTTACATTGCATTGGCATTCGTCCATCTCGAGTGAAAATACTATAATGGAGAGTGCTAAAAGCACGGGCGGAAACGATAAGGGACCTGAACAGCTCATACATCAAAATCAGAGTCTCAGAGTTGACGATAGAGTCAAAAGGACAGTTGAAATCATTGTATTATTGTATCGACCTGACCAGAAATGTCGCACACAAAGAATACCTATTTCCTGTGAAAGCAGAAAATGTCACAGTATGTAGTTAAAAATCATCCCCGCTAGTGCGGCTTCAATCATTGCAAAATTCTATTAAAGTCATTTTTTACTGCAAATATATATATATATATATATATATATTAATACAAGACATCGCACAGTAAACGCCAGTGCTAATAAAATAGTGCGCGATAACTGAGCTATTATGTATATATTAATAAATAGTCATTGTAGTCTAGCACTACTATATATATATATATATATATATATATATATATATATATATATACATTGTAGTTTTGACAATGGTTTATAAAAATACAATCGCTTATTACAATATTTTATAAAATATGTAATGGTTCACAAAAGCATAATGAAAATTTTTGTGTAGTGATAGTATGCTTTAATAAACTATTGCAATAATAAAATTACAATATTAGGCTCTACTCTGTATCGAGCACTCTTTATAAAAGTAAATGCTTGAACATTGGGTTTTTCATCTACGTGTTCTTTCACTTTTTTGTAATATATATATATATAATTTATTTGATTAAATATTATTTTTGACGGATACATGTATTTGAGTAGACAGTCTTCTTTTCAATGATCAAACTGTATATTTATTTACATCTACCGGCCTAAATAATCGAAAAATCTTTTTTATATCTACTCAAATACGAGTACTCATTAAAAATAATGTTTAAACAAATAAATTTAAAAAATGCCTGAGTTAATCCATTTCTTAACAGAGTTCGTAAAACTGTGTACATATATAAATATATATATATATATATTTGTCATCCACATACAAGCCTGTTTCGCTGTATCACAGCTCATCAGTGTGGCTAGACGCATCCACTTGCTTCTGGCCGGGATCGAAACTCGACCGATTTGGTGTCAGTCGGAGTCGCTACTCCCTAAGTCATCGACGCATGGAATCAGAGAAGGGAAATTTTAACGTGTTGTATGTATATAAGCAGTGTATACATACGCCAGTGACCGAGAGAACTCGATTCATTTCTGAAGAGTCACGCATATAGCAGAAATGGAAACTGTTTTCAAAATTTTCTTCTCCAGAGAGCTCAATCATAATGAGAATATATATATATATATATAATTAAATTTGTTTTTAATTAAAAATATGTTGCGACACGGAAATTTATGTTTTGAGATTTATACCTCGTCATTAGGCAATGTTAGATCATGATATATATATATATATATATATATATATATATATATATATATATATATATATCAAGGATTTTATCAGTCTTTCGTCAATTTTTCTCAGCATTCTAGCATTTTCTCGTTTTTCAGGCGCTATAGAATATGAAACATTTTCGTAGTTATTATTGTTCCAAGCGCTTTCGGCCTGTGCTATAAGCACGTGTCCCGGTTGATTGAAGTGAACCTAACAAAGCAATTTCTAAAATGTAAATAGCCAATAAAAATAATAAAAGAAGCACTGAATAAAACCATCCACGTAAATCGTAACACACTTCTCACATACAAGAAAAGAAAAACAACAACCGAATTCCCATGGTTTTTAACCACAATCAATATTCCCACACACTTATTCAAAATTTAAAAAATGATTACAAGAACCACCAATCAAACAAAAAATCAAAGACATTTTCGATAAACCACCCATAAATGCAATGAAACCAGCACCCAACCTATCAGCTATCCTCACTTCTACCAAATATCTAAAAAATACAAACCTATCTGAGAATTTCCAATGTAAGAAATCTCGATGTCTAGTATGCAAACATTTAGTAAACGATACAGTATTTTCTCTACCCAACACCAACATCAAATTATACCTACCACGCCTCACCTGTGACAGCCAAAACATAATATACTTTCTCTTCTGTTCAATATGTCCAAATAGTAGATATATTTGTGAATCTGGAAATAGCTTTAGATTCCGTTTCAATAATCACAAACTAAGCATACGCCAAAACAACCCATATTCCCCCATAGCAGTACACTTCAATCAACCGGTACACACATTAGAAAACTGCAAATGTTTATTGTTTACTAATAGATTCTGATTTTAGTTCTACATACTTACGCAGAAAAGAAGAAAAATACTGGATTTTAAAATTAAATACATACAGGCTAGTGTTAAATAGGGACTTAGGTGTTTTGAATCTTTATAAATATTTCAATAGTTAAACATTTTTTAGATACACTTAAAAAATTAATCTTTAAAACAACATTTATAAGTATTATTAAAGATAGGTTTACGTTTACAAATATTTTTAAAAATCTATCGCTTTCTGCGTCACGTGATGTAAACAATCTCTAGGACGAACGCTCATCGCGAAAACGTTTCTAATTTAAATTTTAAAATCATTTGTTTCTGATGAAAGGCCGAGGACGGTCGGAAATATCAAATATAATAATAGAAATAAATAAATACTGTCAAAAAATACATTTTTAAACTTACAACTTTTTAGTAGTTTTTCCTGTACATTAACACAGTATGCGTTGATCATCACTATGTTATATATATATATATATATATATATATATATTGCGTCTCTCAGAGTAGAGGAGCTACCGTTTAGCCACGAAGGAACGGACGGTCGACCGAAGTCAATTTCAGGCTTTCAAGTTAAACTTCTCCCGACTAAAAGAAGTTATTTTTTCTGATCTACGCATAGTTTGATATCCAAACGTAAACAAAGAAATATTTTAGAATAGATTTTTATTGACAGATAAATGTTATTTTTAGTGCATAAATATATTTATGTCGCATTCCGTTTATGAGAATCAACACTAAATTGTAATTCTGTATCACGCCTCATTGTGAACAACGTTCCAATTTCCACTAGTTCATTAGCGCACATTCGTTGAAACTAAAGAAAGCCCTGGGAGATTAACTGGTGTAAACAGAAATTTGGCTATTCCTAGTGATTTTCAGTCATTTTCATGGATGTGCGTTGTGATACAGTGGATATCGGCTCGGATCTAGAAATCAGAGAGCCGAGTTCGAATTCTAGTTGAATTCCTTACATTCAGTGACGCGCAAATAAAATTTGAAAACTTATTAACCCGTCTTTTCTCCCCCCCCCCAGCTACAGGTTAAATAACAGAGCAAAGTGGGTTCTATAGCCTTGACTGGCAACTAGTCTACCGCAGAAAGTAATAACAACCTAATGCGGGAAAATCTTCTGCCCAGTCAGTTATGTCTCTTTCGAGACATGATCGCCCAAACGTGTATGGCACTTAACTGACTGACATTGAAAAGACAATGATTGTTTGTTTTTTTGTTTTTTTGTCTCTGTTGTTTCTATTCATCGTATAAAGTGATCTCTTGTTATGCAAACAATATGGATTAATAAGCGAAGACAGGTTTTATGTATTTCTTTTCATATGAAGTGTCTATGGCCATCCACAATTTCCTAAATAATGCCTGTCTCTAAATCATAATTATAGGTCTGATAAACTTCAACTATCACTGTCTGATTCCAACCGACCTCAGGTGGAATCATTACATTGAAACAATAGCTAAATTCGGTGCTAGGAAAGTTGTGTCACTGTGTCGGGCCAGGATGATTTTTCCGCCTGAATCCATCTTGCACATATGCAAATCAACCATTCGACCGTGCATGGAAATACTGTTGTCATATCTGGTCAGGCGCCCCTGCTGTTCATCTCAGTGTTCTCAACAGGCTCCAAATGAGAACCTGTAATGTGATTGATCCAGATCTGGCAGCTCGACTCCAGCCACTTTCTCATCGGTGGGATGTGGCTTCCCTCTGTCTCTTCTATAAATATTTTCATGGCTTCTGCTCTGACGAACTTAGGTCACTGGTGCCCCCTCCACAGGAATTTACTCAGGCAACCAGACTAGCAACAAGGTCCCACCCATTTACAGTTAGATCAACGAAATCAGGTGAAAATTCTACTCCGGCAGCTTCTTTTCTCGCACTTCCTGTCTGTGGAATTCCCTTCCATATACTTGCTTTCTTGACGGCTATATCCTCCAAGAATTTAAATGCAAAGTCAATTCCCATCTCTTATCCACTTAGTTCCAGTCCTTTCCGCATCACCCGTGTATCTTGTTCTTTTCCTTTCTCTCTATCTTTACAACTGTCTTCATTCTTGTGTTCACATCCTTCTCTTGCCATTTCGCTTTCACCTCCTGTAGCTGTTTCGTCTTTGTCGTCACTCTCACCCTGTCTAAAACTTTCACTCTCTTATGTACTTCCCTGCACATTTTTAAAAAGTATAAACTCTTTCTGCAAAAGAAAATAGCTGCAATCACATTCCCAGACCAACACCTGTTGCTAAATAAGCGATCAGACTTTATCGCAAAATGCAATCACAAAAAAAAAAAAAAATCTTTACTACGTTAATTAAAAATCTGAAACTAAAAACGAATACCGTGTAAAATATTACCATGATAAAAATATACGGAGATTCTATACAACGAAAATAACGTAACATAATTTAGATAAAGCCAATGACTTAAACTAACAAATAAGATAACCAACTCCCAAGAAAAAATAATTAAAAAACAGAATAAATTAAAAATTTAAAATAAATAATGAACAAATAAACAAACTACGAAAGCTCCACAATGTATAATGATAATAACAATATTGCTCAATAAATGCAATAATAATAATAATAGTAATAAACAACAACAAATGAATAATAAATAACGAATAAAATAGCTGAAATACCCGCACTCGGATGTATATTTAAGTCTTTTCATTCTTCTTTTTCTATGTACTCTGTTCTTTCAGGACGTAGGCGATCATGGCTTTCCACGTCTCCCTATCCCTGGTGGCTCTTAGCACGCCTTTTCCTGTTACGCCATGCAATCCTCGTTCCATCATCCACTAGCTCAAACCCATAAATCTAGAATATAAATGTATAGAAACTAGCATGGCCACAAATTGAGTGATCAGTTTATATATTAATTATAATATAGAATTGATCCCCCATTTTATATTCACATAATTTCTTATAAACAGTTCGCATATATATATATATTCTTCTATGTGCCCTGTCCTTTCAGCACATAGGTGATCATGTCTTTCCACGTCTCCCTATTCCTGGTGGCTCTTCTCCTGTTACACCATACAACCCTCGTTCCGTCATCCTCCTGATCAGGTCCTTCAAATATGTTATCTGCTGCTTTCCCCTTGTCTCTTTTCCCCTCTATCTAGCCTGTTAGTATCAGGTTCTCCAAGCTTTCTTTCCTCATTGCATGTCCTGGGAACTTCAGCTGATGCTCAGTATTAATTCCCTTTCGTTTCTATCATTTCCAAAACCTCATCATTGCTCACATGCTCAATCCATGATATTCGCGGCATCCTTCTGTGGAACCACATTTCAGTTGCTTCAAGTTTTTCCTTCACCTTTCATTATTATTGTCCAGCATTCACTGCCATATTGAAGAACCAACATCACATAGCAATCCAGTACTCTCTTTTTTGATTCTAGCGAAATTGTCCTGTTTCTTAATACTTTACTCAACTTCTCGCCATGCCAATTCGTCTTCGGATCTCTGTGTAACACTTTCCGTCTTCTGTTATAACACTTCCCAGGTATCCGATACCGGCCGCTCGATTCATCGTTAGAATAATAAAACAGACCTTGCTAGCTATAATATACCACTGACTATAATATATAAGTGGCCGATCGAAAAACTCACAGCCTAAAGATTGTTTTCAAACATGAAACAGAGTGTCACTACTTGGTCTTGACATCAGTTTCCACGATATATATAGTGGAAACTGATGTCAAGACCAAGTAGTGACACTTATATATATATATATATATACACTATATATATATATATATATATATATATATATATATATATATATATATATATATATATATATATATATATTATTATTATTATTATTTAAAAAAAGACAAATTCATTGATTACAGCAAAAAGAAAAAAGGCAAATACATAAAGGCATTCACTTACACACAAATACTCTTGGGAAAGGTATTAATTCGTCTCTTCCCTCCAGTTATGGGTTAAATAATAGGACAGACTGTGTTCTATAGCCTTGGCTGGCAACCACTCTACCGCAGAAAGCAATGGCAACCTACTGCGGGATAATCTGCCCATCAGTCATGTCTCGAAAGAGACATGAACACCCAAAGAGTGTATCACGTATGGCACTTAACTGACTGACTGAATATAATAGTTAAAAATAATGATTAAGGCTTCTACTAAGCATAAAGTAGGGGATCGGTTTTCTATTGTTATGAAGTAATAAATTGATCGCCCACTAATCATACTTAATGTAATAATGTAATATAATCTATCTCTTCTCCCTCCAGCTATGAGTTAAATGGCAGGACAGATTGGATCCTATAGCCTTGGCTGCCAACCAGTCTACCGCAGAAATCAATGGCAACCTACTGCGGGATAATCATCTGTCCAGTCAGTTATGTCTCATGAGCGCCTAAGTGTGTATCACGTATGGCACTTAACTGACTGACCTAAAGTCAAAGACTCACCTATCCAGTATCCACTATATTTAGTTCACCTAGACAGAGCAAAAACGCTTGATGACGTTAAATTCTATTTCTTAAAATGGTTCTATTCGTCATCCGAGTTTTCATGCTCACGCATTCTTCAGAAGACTTGAATATATACTATGTTTCACCAAATTCAAGGCACAAGAACCACTCAAGGTCGATGGTTACTGAACAAAGTTGTTGCAAATGCCTATTATGAGGCTATGTAAGATAGATAATAGCTGACCCCAGACTTGAAGGAGTTACTATCGTTGTGACCGATGAACCATCCTCTTCAGAGTCTCATTCTGAGTTGCTGTTCATTACACAGAAGCTATCTGAGTGAAATTTCCTCCTTACGAATACGAAGAGACTGAGGGTAAAGCGTTTCTGTGTACGTGACATAGGGTGTCCAGTCTGTGAAGATCTGAACTGCAAAAAACCAAGGTATGCAGCTCGCCCGAACGTTTGCCATTAAAATAGCAAGTGAACAGAGAGAGCCTAGCAACGTTTCGTCTGTGGGGAAAAGGGTGGTAGGGTGGAAAATAGCTAAATACCCGCAAAGTTGCGTAAAAGGATTTGTATGCAGGAAAATGAGATTTACACAACTGTAAATACTGTAAATACTACTTCATCTCAGAAACGGCGTAGAAATGGCAACAAAGATGAGGACAACAGTCTCAATAATGTACATACTGTAAATACTACCTCGTCTCATCGGGCAAATAGCAACAAAGATGAGGACAATAGTCCGAATAATGTAAATACTTTAAATACTACCTCATCTCAGAAATATAGACAAATAGCAACAAAGATTAAGACAATTGTCCGAATAATGTAAATACTGTAAATACTACCTCTCAGTAACATCATACAAATTGCCACAAAGATGAGGACAATAGTCAGAATAATGTAAGTACTGTAAATACTACCTCATCTCAGAAATATAGAAAAAAGTAAGAAGGAGTTAGATACTTTCTCGAGCGATACAAAGAAACAAAGGACTTGTCAAAACAACCTCAGCATTTGCCCCTTTGATACGACGAGCAACAGAAATTCATAATAACGAATCCTTCTAACAACAAGTGGTCCTAACCACTAAACGATATGGATCCTATCTCTGATATTTCTGCAATCTTACCCAAACGCAGAATGTGTTTTGCAGGACACTGCAGGTGATTAAAACATTCGTTAGTGATCTCCTTTGTGGCTTCCCTGTGCCTCTTCTACAAGTACTTTCATGGCTTCTGCTCCGATGAACTTAGAGCACTGGTGCCGCCTAAGCAGGAATTTACACGAGATACTAGATTAGCAACTAGGTCCCACCCTTTTACAGTTAAACAGATAAGATGTAACCGTAAATTCTACTCCAACAGCTTCTTTTCTCGCGCTTCCCGCCTGTGGAACTCCCTCCCACAAGTCTGCTTTCCCGACAGCTACAATCTCCAGGTGTTTAAATGTAGGGTCAATAGACACCTCCTATCACACTAACTCCCAACTATTCTCAGAACACTATCATCTACCCAACCCTCATTCTCGGTATCCCTACCCGCCTATCACCCACCCTCTGACATTTCCTATATTTAATCATCCTTTCTCCACTCTATGTGGCAGTGACATGCCTTGCTCGGTGTGAAACGCTTATTAAAAAAAAACACTTTTAACAGGTTGGTCACCTAGCTACCACCTACATTGACCGGCTATGTTAGGACACAGAATGTGCCACACTAATGATATTTCTCCCTTCATGCAGGATCGTGATGGTTAGTGTACAGACGCATGAAATCTCCGAGCTGGCTCGAGCGAAGAAAAATATTCTTGCGTTGGAACGAGGAATAACAGATGCCCTACAATTAGTAAAAGGCAATTAACTGAGTTTGAGGTTGAGTTTGTTTTACGGTATATCAACCTCCGTGGTTTACTGAATGCAAAAAAGGTGAAGTTTTAATGTCTTTCTTTTAATGTTCGGTTATAGTGAGAAGGTTAATTTAGTCAGATTTTAATGAAAATTTTTTTGCTTTTATTCTTTTTCATTTTAGAAAACTGAAAATGTCTTCTGGAAAGTCCATACAAACTCTTTCTTCGTTCCAACTCTCTCTCTCTCTCTCTCTCTCTCTCTCTCTCTCTCTCTCGTACTTTTTTGCTAATTTTTCATTTTCTCTATCTTTGTTCCAACTGTCTCTCTTTTTTCTCTCTCTCCCTCTCTCTTTCGTACTTTGTTTTTTTCTTTTTCTCTTTCTTCGTTATAATTCGCTCTCTCTCTCTCTCGTTCTCTCTCTCCCTCTGTCTTTCGTATTTCTTTGCTACTTTTTCTTTTTCTTTTTCTCTTTCTTCGTTCCAACTCTCTCTCTGTTTCTCTCTCTCTCTCTTTCACACTTTGCTTTTTCTTTTTCTCTTTCTTCGTTCTAACTCTCTCTCTCGTTCTCTCTCTCCCTCTCCCTTTTGTACTTCTTTGCTATTTTCCTTTTTCTCTTTCTCTTTCTCTCTCTTTTCGTACTTTGCTTTCTTCTTTTTCTCTTTCTTCATTCCAACTCACTCTCTCTCTGTCATTCTCACTCTCTCCCTCTCTTTTTCGTACTTCTTTGCTATTTTTCTTTTTCTCTTTCTTCGTTCTAACTTCCTTTCTCTCTCTCCCTCTCTCCCTCGTACTTTGCTTTTTTTCTTTTTCTCTTTCTTCGTTCTAACTCTCTCTCTCGTTTTCTCTCTCTCCCTCTCTCTTTTGTACTTCTTTGCTACTTTTTCATTTTCTCTATCTTTGTTTCAAGTCGCTCTCTCTTTCCCTCTCCCCCTCTCTCCCTCGTACTTTGCATTTTTGTCTTTTTCTCTTTCTTCGTTATAACTCTCTCTCTCTCTCTCTCTCTCTCTCTCTCTCTCTCTCTCTTTCGTACTTCTTTGCTATTTTCCTTTTTCTCTTTCTCTTTCTCTCTCTTTTCGTACTTTGCTTTCTTCTTTTTCTCTTTCTTCGTTCCAACTCTCTCTTTCTCTCTCGTTCTCTCTCTCTCCCTATCTCTCTTTCGTACTTCTTTGCTACTTTTCATTTTCTCTTTCTTCGTTCCAACTCGCTCTCTCTTTCCCTCACCCCTCTCTCCCTCGTACTTTGCATTTTTGTCTTTTTCTCTTTCTTCGTTATAACTCTCTCTCTCTCTCTCTGTTGTTCTCTCTCTCCCTCTCTCTTTCGTACTTCTTTGCTATTTTTCTTTTTCTTTTTCTTCGTTCCAACTCTCTTTCTCTCTCTCTCCCTCTCTCCCTCGTACTTTGCTTTTTTTCTTTGTCTCTTTCTTCGTTCTAACCCCCTTTCTCTCTTGTTTTCTCTCTCTCCCTCTCTTTTTCGTACTTCTTTGCTATTTTTTTCACTTTGTTTTATTTCTTTCTATTTTACTATATTTTCTCCTTTTTACTCATTTTTTTCTTTCTCTCTCATACTTCGTCGCTCTCTTTTTTCAATTTTTCTATTATATTTTCTCTTTTTATTTTCGTCTTCCTGTTTCTCTTTCTTTTTCGTCCTTTCTTTCTCTTTTTCTGTTAACTTCTTTCGTACTTTATCGTTATTTTCAATTCTTTTTCTTTCTTCGTTCACCTTCTTTCGACCTGTTCCTCTTTCTTTTTCTTCACTATTATTAATTCTACTCCAAGAGTTTTTTTGGTCGCACTTCCCGCCTGTGGGACTCCCTTCCATATACTTGATTCAACTGCCAGGAATTTAAATGCAATGTCAGTTCCCGTCTCTTATTCACTTGACTCCAGTCTTTTCTACATCACTCCGTGTATCTTGTTCTTTTCCTTTCTTTCTACATTCCCATCCTTCTCTTGCCATTTCTCTGATTTCCCCTGTAACTGGTTCGTCTTTCTCTTTACTCTACTTATGACTACAATTTTACATTTATGTAAATCCCTGCGCAGAAGTACCGCCTTCCTAGGAGTGAAACGTTAAAAAAATTTACATCTTTTTTTTTCCAATTTATTTCATTCTTTGTCTGATTTACACTTTTGTTCCATTTTCTTTTTTATCTTATATTGCCGTTTACTTATTCGTTTCTCGAAGAAAGAAAGAAAGAAAGAAAGAAAGAAAGAAAGAAAGAAAGAAAACAAAAACCTTTAAGCCGGTGAATTTTTTTCTGTTTAAAGATTTTCCCTTATTTTGAAAAGACGGCTGAATATTCTAATATTCCTTAAAGAAAGAAGAAAAAATGAAAAAAGAACATAGAACATCGAAGAAAGAAAGAAAGAAAGAAAGAAAGAAAGAAAGAAAGAAAGAAAGAAAGAAAGAAAGATAACAAAAACTGTTAAGCCGGTTAATTTTTTCGGTTTAGAGATTTCCCCTTATTTTGAAAAGCCGGCTGAATTTTCAAAATTACTTGTCTGTCTTTTTTTTTTTTCCTCTCTTCCCGCTTTTCCTTCCTTTTTCTCTTTCCAGTTTCTTTCTCAATCATATTATCCTATCTTTTTATTTTTTGGAACTTTCATATTCTTTATTTATTTATTCTGTTCATCTGTATTCTTACCTTTTTTCTTTTCTTTTCTCTTTCGCTCTTTTTCTTCTTTGTCTCTTCATCTTGTTCTTCTATCTTTCCTTCTTCTTAGAAATTTCTTTCACATTTCTTTTTTTCCTTTTTTCCCCACTTTCTTCTTTTTCTCTTCTACTGTTAACAGTATTTTTCCAATTCATCTTTCTTTGTTTTTTCTTCTTTTTTCTCCTCCTTTTCCTCTTCTTTTCCTAACATTTTCCTCTTCTGTCTCTTTTTTTTCTTCTTCCATTTTTACATTTTTCCATTTCTTTTTTTTTTTTTTTTTTTTGCTTCTGTTCGTACTTCAGTTTCAACACAAACATTCCAAGGACATTCTCTTCAATCTAAGAAACCCAAGCATGAATACAAAATAAAAAATAATTAAAAAGAAAAAAACTTATCATCCCCGTCCAATGGAGAGAGGGGAGAGATTTCTCAGACGAAAGCTACCGAAACCCCAGACGTCATTTTGAATCTTTTTGTGACCCCAGCGATGAAGGTGAGGGTGACGTTTCTTCTCAAACTACTTGGTGTCTGCTCAGCTTACAGCATCACCGACTTTGTGAATTCTCCGATTATTCAAGACTAATTGTTTGCTTTTTATTTCAAACGGGGTAACATTAGCCTTGGTAAATAGAACAGACATTAGGCTGTTTGTTCGGAATTTCCCCTCCCGTGCAAAGCAATTCTGCCGTAATTGGAGGAAAATATCAGACATGTTGATTTTTATTTCTCATTTTATTTATTTGCTTGCTGCTCGTTTTTCATAGTTTTTTGAGCAAATTTCTGCGTTGCTATCGCGTTATTCATTGATTAATTTGAATAAGTTTTCTGGTCATTGATTTACAAATTCGAGAAATTTTACGCTTATCATAATACACACAGGATTTGATATGAAATAATTCAAGTATATACGTATACAGGCATTGTGGTACATTGGATATCGGCTCGGAACGAGAAATCGGGGAGCCGAGTTTGAATTAAAACTGAATTCATTGCATTCACTTACGCGCAAATACCCTTGGGAAAGGTTATGGGTTAAATAACAGGACAGATTGGGTTCTATAGCCTTGGTCGGCAACCAGTCTACCGCAGAAAGCAATGGCAACCTCGGGATAATATTCTGCCCAGTCAGTCATGTCTCATTGGAGACATGATCGCCCAAGCGTCTATCACGTATGGCAATTAACTAACTGACTGAATATCATAATTAAGAATAATCAAAGCTTCTACTGGTCATAAAGTGGGGGATCGGTTTTATATTCTAATGAAGTAATAAACTGTTCCCCCATTAATTACTACTTTATAATATAATACATCTCTCCCCCTTTAGCTATGAGTCAAATAAAAGGACAGATTGGGTTCTATAGCCTTGGTCGGCAACTATCCTACCGCAGAAAGCAATGGCAACCTACTGCGGGATAATCTTCTGCCCAGTCAGTCATGTTTCTTTCGAGACATGATCGCCCAAGCGTGTATTATGTATGGCACTTAACAGGAGTAAATATATCAGTTCCATTTAGTAAAAAAACTATATAACATTATAGTGCTTGCATATATATGAATGCGCACACGCACGCACGCACGCACGCACACACACACACATATATATATATATATATATATATATATATATAAATAAACACGAAAAACAGCACAGGGTACGATTGATAAATTATCGTCTAAATAACGCAAAAATGAAAAATATATGACTGACCTCTCATTTTGACAGACATATTTACTAAAATTACAAAAAAATATCTTGAAATACTAAAGAGTAAATTTATTCAATAAAATTGCCAATGACCACAACTCAAGCCTCATGACGACTTCGGAATCTCCTGAAACTCTTCTGGACGGTCTCCTTTTTTAAATTGATGAACGCTGCCATAATCATACAGTTTATCTTTAGTATTAATAGGAGTTTTGCTGGTCTCTCGCTCAACAGCGCCCCCCACCACATTAAGTGGGTGCAGTCTGGAGAATTAGATAGCCAGATGAAAAGTTTTTGTAGTCGCAAAAATTGACAGCCACCACTAGTTTCTCTTACTTGCATGACCTGGTGCAGAGTCCTGTGTCCAGACGTAGGGTCTTCCAGTAGCCACCTCTTGACTCAGGGTAGCATCACCTCCTCGGAGCACTTGATGTACGCCTTCATTTCGTGTCTGAGGCTCTCACCAACAAAATCAGGAGTTTATCTTACAAAAAAACGATCATAGATAATTTTGCGAGTCACCATACTTTCTTAATCACCATTAGACACACCCAACTCTTTCTGAATCATGTGCACTCTCCTCAGATTGACACCGAAACTCTTCTGGCGTGACTGATAAGCAGTACAGGACACCGTTTTTAAATTTCTGGCGGTGGAAATTTTGTCATTGCACTCTTTTACTCACAAACGGTACTCAACTGACCCTACTATGCTGGGCAGTCGACAAATCAAAAAGAAACAACGCGCAAATGTGAAAGTAAAATTATAAAATGTCGGCAGTTTACAAATCGCATCCTCATGTATACTCTGTGTGTGTATGTGAGTGCGTTGTTTATTCTGGGCTACTACATAAAAAAGAAAGGAAAGAAATCATTGCAGAAAGAAAACAACGTCAAAAGACAGAAAAATAATCACCAAAGAGAGAAATAGAGGTAAAGTAAACTCAAGAAAAGAAAGAAAGAAAACAAAAACTGTTAAGCCGGTGAATTTTCTCTGTTTAAAGATTTCCCATTATTTTGAAAAGATGGCTGAATTTTCTAATATTCCTTAAAGTAAGCAAGAGTAGAAAAAAAAAAAAAAAAAAACAGAACATAGAAGAAAGAAAGAAAGAAAGAAAGAAAGAAAGAAAACAAAAACTGTTAAGCCGGTGAATTTTCTCTGTTTAAAGATTTCCCATTATTTTGAAAAAACGGCTGAATTTTCTAATATTCCTTAAAGTAAGCAAGAGTAGAAAAAATATTTAAAAAAAAAACAGAACATAGAAGAAAGAAAACAATCAAAAACTGTTAAGCCGGTGAATTTTCTCTGTTTAAAGATTTCCCCTTATTTTGAAAAAAACGGCTGAATTTTCTAATATTCCTTAAAGAAAGAAAAAGTAAAAAAAATAAGAAAATAACATAGAACATCGAGGAAAGAACAAAGAAAGAAAGAAAGAAAGAAGAAAAGAAAGAAAACAAAAACTGTTAAGCCGGTTAATTTTATCTGTTTAGAGATTTCACCTCATTTTGAAAAGATGGCTGAATATTCTAACATTCCTTAAAGAAAGAAAGAATAAAAAAAAAATAAAAAAACAGAATATAGAAGAAAGAAAGAAAGAAAACAAAAACTGTTAAGCCGGTGAATTTTATCTATTTAAAGATTTCATCTTATTTTGAAAAGATGGGTGAATTCTCTAAAATTCATTACAGACAGAAGAAGTAAAAAAAAAGATAAAATATCGAAGATAGATAGAAACAAACAAACAAACAAAAAACTGTAAAGCATTTGAATTTTATCTGTTTGGAGATTTCCTTTTATTTTGAAAAGATGGCTGAATTTTACTTAAAGAAGAGAAGTGTAAAAAAAAAAGAACATAGAACATCGAAGAAAGAAAGAAACACAGAAACAAAAAGTTCAGCCAGTGAACTTTATCTGTTTAAAGATTTCTCCTTATTTTGAAAAGATGGCTGAATTTTCTAATATTCCTTAAAGAAAGAAAGTGTAAAACATAAAATAAAAACGTAGAACATCGAAGAATAAAGAGAAAGAAATAAAGAAAGAAAGAAATAAAGAAAGAAATACAGAAACGAAAAAAACTGTTAAGCCGGTAAATGTCATCTGTTTAAAGAATTCCTCTAATTTTGAAATAATAAATGAATTTCTAATATTCCTTGAAGAAAGAAAAAAGAAAAAAGAAAAAAAGAAACATAGAACATCAAAGAAAGAAAGAAAGAAAGAATGAGCTAAAGAAATACAGACAGAAAAAAGAAAGAAAGAAAGAAAGAAAGAAAAGAAAAACAGTTATGCCGGTGAATTTTATTTGTTTAAGATGTTTCTCTTATTTTGAAAAGTTGGCTGAATTTTCTAATATTTCTTAAAGAAAGAAAGAGTAAAAAATTAAAAAAAGAACAAAAAACATCAAAGAAGGATGGAAAGAAAGAAATAAAAAAATGAAAGAAAGACTGACAGAAAGTTAGAAAAAGAAAAGAAAATATGTCAAGCCGGTGAATTTTATCGGTTTAGAGTTTTCTCCATATTTTTACAAAATGGCTGAAATTTCTAATGTCCCTAAAAAAAAAGAGGATATCGAAGAAAGAAAGAAAGAAAAAGAAACAAACAAAGAAAATAAGAAAGAAACAAAAACAAAATTGTTAGGCCGGGGAATTTAATCTGTTTAGAGATTTCTCCTTATTTTGAAAAGTTGGCTGAATTTTCTAATATTCCTTAAAAAAAGGAAAGAGGAAAAAATAAAAAACATAGAACATTGAAGAAAGAAAGAAAGAAAGAAAAACTATGAAGACAGTGAATTTTATCTGTTTAGAGATTTCCCCTTACTTTGAAAAATGACTGAATTTTCTTGTATTTCATTAAAAACAACAGATTAGAAAAAATAAAAAAAACATCAACGAAAAAAAGAAAGAAAAAAAGAAAGAAAAAAAGAAAGATAAGAATGAAAGAAAAATTCAGAAAGAAACAAACAAATAAAAGAAAAACTGTTAACCCAGTGAATTTTATGTATTTAGAGATTTCCCCTCATTTTGAAAAGACGGCTGACTTATCTAATATTCTTTAAAGAAAGAAAGAGTAAAAAAAAAGAACATAGAACCATGAAGAAAGAAGGAAGAAACAAACAAAGAAACAAAGAAAGAAAGAAAAAAGAAACAAAGTTAAGAAAAACTGTTAAGCCGGTGAATTTTATATGTTTAGTTATTTCCGCTTATTTTGAAAAGATGGCTGAATTTTCTACTATTCCTTAAAGAAAAAAGAGTAAATAAGATAAAAAAAAGAAAATAGTACAAAGAAAGAAAGAAAGAAAGAAAGAAAGAAAGAAAGATAGAAGGTGTTTTGGATTCCGGGTGAGGAACTGCACAAAATAATGAACAACAAAACAGATATTGGAGACAGAAAAATAGGTTTTATTAAACGTAAAGATACAACTGGAACGCAGGTTAGTAATCCAGGAATACGATTAGTGAGCTATATATATATATATATATATATATATATATATATATATATATAGTGAAGCCGTGCTGGGATTAGTATGTTCGTGTAATACTATTCCGGTTAAGTGGAGCTCAGAGCTACTATGACTGCTGACCCGGTATTCTCTGTGTAACATCGGTATTTCTCGGTAACGTACAGATTAGTCCCTACTGCAACTTACGTATCTCACTATGGCAGGAGTATATGCATACTCAAGTCGAGTCCATTCTCATAGAAAAAGGGGAGATCCATAAAAAGAAGAACACACAGAAAGAAAGACAGCAATAAATAAAAAAAAACTGTTCAGCCGGTGAATTTTATCTGTTTAAAGATTCCCCTTATTTTGAAAAAACGGCTGAAATTTTTAATTTTCCTTAAAGAAAGAAAAAGTAAAAAAAAAAAGAAAATAACATAGAATATCGATGAAAGTATAAAAGAAAGAAAGAAAGAAAAAAAGAAAAAAGAAGAAAAGAAAGAAAACAAAAACTGTTAAGCCGGTTAATTTTATCTGTTTAGAGATTTCACCTCATTTTGAAAAGATGGCTGAATATTCTAACATTCCTTAAAGAAAGAAATAAAAAAGAACGTAAAGCATTAAAGAAAGAAAGAAAGAAAGAAAGAACGTAAAGCATTAAAGAAAGAAAGAAAGAAAAACATGTTAAGGCTGTGAATTTAATCCAGATACATATTTCTATTTATTTTATAAATATGGAAGACATTACTAATGCACTTTTAAGAAGGAATGAGTAAAAAATACAAAAAGAACATAGAACATCGAAGAAAGAAGGAAAGAAAGAAAGAAAGAAGGAAAGAGACAAAATGAGAAAAAGAGAAAGTAAGAAATAAGGGAAAGAAAAACGGTTACGCCATTGAAATTTACCTGCTTAAATATATCCTAATAGTTTGAAAAGATGAATAAATTTCCTAATATTCCTTAAAAAATGAAAGACTAAAAATAACAGAATATAGAACATCAAAGAAAGAAAGAAAGAAAGAAAGAAAGGAAGAAAGAAAGGAAGAAAGAAAGGAAGAAAGAAAGGAAGAAAGAAAGGAAGAAAGAAAGGAAGAAAGAAAGGAAGAAAGAAAGGAAGAAAGAAAGGAAGAAAGAAAGAAAGAAAGAAGACAGGAAAAAGACAGAAAGAAAGAACAAAAAACAGGTAAGCTGGTGAATTATATCTGTTTAGAGATTTACTGTTATTTTGAAAAGGTTGCTGAATTTTCTAATATTTCTTAAAGAAAGAAATAGTAAAAAAGGAACATAGAACATCGAAAAAGAAAGAAAAATGAAAGAAAAAAGAAGGAAAGTAAGAAGGAAAGAAAAAGAAAGAAAGAAAGAAAAGAAAAACTATTAAGTCGGTCAATTTATCTGTTTAAAGGTTTCGCGTTATTTTGAAAAGAAGTCGGAATTTACTTATATTACATAAAGATTGAAAGAGAAAAAATTAAAGAACATAGAACATGAAAGAAAGAAAGAAAGAAAGAAAGAAAGAAAGAAAAAGAAAACTGTTAAGCCGGCAAATTTTATCTGTTTATAGATTTTCCGTTATTTTGAAAAGTTGGCTGAATTTTCTAATATTTTTTTAAAGAAAGAGGAAAAATAAAAATGAACATCGAAGAAAGAAAGAAAGAAAGAAAAATAAAACTATTAAGCCGGTTAATTTTTTCGGTTTAGAGATTTGCGCTTATTTTGAAAAGCCGGTTGAATTTTCAAAATTACTTGTCTTTCTTTTTTTTTTTCCTCTCTTCCCGCTTTTCCTTCCTTTTTCTCTTTCCAGTTTCTTTCTCAATCATATTATCCTATCTTTTTATTTTTGGACATTTGAAAGAAAAACAGAAAGACAGACAGACAGACAGACAGACAGAAAAAAGCAAAAAAATGTTAAGCTGTTCATTTTTATCTGCTTAGAGATTTCTCCTAATTTTGAAATGACCGAATTTTCTATTTTTTCTTTAATGAAAGAAAAAGTAAAAACAAAAAAGAACATAGAATAGCGAAGAAAGAAAGAAGGAAAGAAAGAAAAACAGAAAGACAGACAGAAAAAAAGTAAAAAAAACTGTTAAGCTGTTCATTTTTATCTGCTTAGAGATTACTCCTAATTTTGAAAAGATGGCTTAATTTTCTCATATTCATTAAAGAAAGAAAGAGTAAAAACAATAAAGAACATAGAATATCGAAGAAAGGAAGAAAAACAAGAAGACAGCGAGAAAGAAAAATAGAAAGAAAAACTGTTGAGCTGATGATTTTTATCTGTTAAGAGATTTTGCCTAATTTTTAAAAGATGGCTGAATTTTCTAATATCCCGTAACAAAAAAAAGTTAAATCATAAAAAAAAAACATAGAACATCGCAGAGAAAAAGAAAGAAACGGAAAAGAAACAGAGAGACAGAAAAAAAGAAAAAACTGTTAAGCCGGTGATATTTATCTGTTTAGAGATTTTCTTTAATTTTGAAAAAAATGGCTGAATTTTCTATTATTTTTTAAACAAAGAAAATGTAAAAACATAAAAAAACATAGAACAACGAAGAAGAAAAGAAAGAAAGAAAAACAGAAGTCGAGGGAAAGAGTAATAAAAAGAAAAAACTATTAAGCCGGTGACTTTTATCTGTTTGAAAAGGTGGCGTAATTTTATAATATTCCTTAAAGAAAGAGTAAAAACATAAAAAAGAACATACAACACCGAAGAAATAAACAACGAAAGAAAGAAAAACAAAAAGAGAGATAGAGGCAGAAACTAAGAAAAGAAAAAATGTTAAGCCGGTGATTTATCTTTGTTTAAAGATTTTCCCTAATTTTGAAAACATGGCTGAACTTTCTAATATTTTTTAAAGAAAGAAAGAGTAAAAAATATTCAAATCGTAAGAAAAAAGAAAGAAAGAAAAAGAGGAAGACTGAGAAACAGAAAAAAGGAAAGAAAAACTGTTGAGCCTTTAAAATATTTCTGTTTAGTTTTCTCCTAATTTTGAAAAAATGGCTGAATTTTCTAATATTCCTTAAAGTATGAACGCGTAAAATATAAAAGAACAGGAAAAAAAGGACAGAAAAAAAAAGAACAGAAAAGAGCAGAGAGAGTAACGAAAGAACAGAAAATAACGAAAGAACAGAAAATAACGAAAGCAAGAAAATAACGAAAGAACAGAAAATAACGAAAGAACAGAAAATAACGAAAGAACAGAAAATAACGAAAGAACAGAAAATAACGAAAGAACAGAAAATAACGAAAGAACAGAAAATAACGAAAGAACAGAAAATAACGAAAGAACAGAAAATAACGAAAGAACAGAAAATAAAGAAAAGAACAGAGAGAAATAAAGAAAGAACAGAAAATAAAGAAAGAACAGAAAATAAAGAAAGAACAGAAAATAAAGAAAGAACAGAAAATAAAGAAAGAAAGAACAGAAAATAAAGAAAGAAAGAACAGAAAATAAAGAAAGAAAGAACAGAAAATAAAGAAAGAAAGAACAGAAAATAAAGAAAGAAAGAACAGAAAATAAAGAAAAGAAAGAACAGAAAATAAAAGAAAGAAAGAACAGAGAAAATAAAGAAAGAAAGAACAGAAAATAAAGAAAGAAAGAAAATAAAGAAAGAAAGAACAGAAAATAAAGAAAGAAAGAACAGAAAATAAGAAAGAAAGAACAGAAAATAAAGAAAGAAAGAACAGAAAATAAAGAAAGAAAGAACAGAAAATAAAGAAAGAAAGAACAGAGAGAAATAAAGAAAGAAAGAACAGAAAATAAAGAAAGAAAGAACAGAAAATAAAGAAAGAAAGAACAGAAAATAAAGAAAGAAAGAACAGAAAATAAAGAAAGAAAGAACAGAAAAGAAAGAAAGAAAGAACAGAAAAAGAAAGAAAGAACAGAAAAGAAAGAAAGAAAGAAAGAAAGAACAGAAAGAAAGAAAGAAAGAAAGAAAGAAAGAACAGAAAGAAAGAAAGAACAGAAAGAAAGAAAGAATGAAAGAAAGAAAGAAAGAAAGAAAGAAAGAAAGAAAGAAAGAAAGAAAGAAAGAAAGAAAGAAAGAAAGAAAGAAAGAAAGAAAGAAAGAAAGAAAGAAAAGAACAGAAAGAAAGAAAGAAAGAAAGAAAGAAAGAAAGAAAGAAAGAAAGAAAGAATGAAAGAAAGAAAGAAAGAAAGAAAGAAAGAAAGAAAGAAAGAAAGAAAGAAAGAAAGAAAGAAAGAAAGAAAGAACGAAAGAAAGAAAGAAAGAAAGAAAAGAAAGAAAGAAAGAAAGAAAGAAAGAAACAAGAAAGAAAAGAAAGAAAGAAAGAAAGAAAGAAAGAAAGAACAGAAAGAAAAGAAAGAAAAGAAAGAAAGAATGAAAGAAAGAACGAAAGAAAGAACGAAAGAAAAAAGAAAGAAAGAACAGAAAGAAAGAACGAAAGAAAGAACGAAAGAAAGAAAGAAAAGAAAGAAAGAAAGAAAGAAAGAAAGAAAGAACGAAAGAAAGAAAGAAAGAAAGAAAGAAAGAAAGAAAGAAAGAAAGAAAGAAAGAAAGAAAGAAAGAAAGAAAGAAAGAAAGAAAGAAAGAAAGAAAGAACGAAAGAAAAGAAAGAAAGAACAGAGAAAAAGAAAGAAAGAAAGAACGAAAGAAAGAAAGAAAGAAAGAAAGAAAGAAAGAAAAAGAAAGAAAGAAAGAACAGAAAGAAAGAACAGAAAGAAAGAACAGAAAGAAAGAACAGAAAGAAAGAACGAAAGAAAGAACGAAAGAAAGAACGAAAGAAAGAACAGAAAGAAAGAACAGAAAGAAAGAACAGAAAGAAAGAACAGAAAGAAAGACTGAAAAAAAAGGCAAGAAAATTTGTCAAGCCGGTGATTTTATGTGTTTAGAGATTTTCGCAAATTTTGAAAACATGGTTGAATTTTCTAGTATTACTCAAAGAATGAAAAAGTAAAAACAGAAAAAAAAACATCGAAGAAAGAATGTACATATATAAAACAGATACAGACAGACAGTAAAATAGAATGAACAACTGTTACGTGGGTGATTTTTATCTGTTTAGAGATGTTTTCCTTCTCAAAAAGATGGCTAAATTTTCTAATATTGCTTAAAGGATGACAATGTAAAATTAAAAAAAAAAACATAGAATATCGAATATGAAAAGAAACAGGGAAGAAAAGAAAGAAAAACAAAAAGGCAGAGAGACAGAAAAAAAAGAAAGAAAAACTGTTAAGCCGGTGATTTTTATCTGTTTAGAGATATCCCCTAATTTTGAAATGATGGCAGAATTTTCTAAAATTCCTGAAAGAAAGAAAGAGTAAAAACATACAAAAGAACATTATAAATCGAAGAAAGAAAGAAAAGAAAAACAGAACGACAGAGAGAAAGAAAAAAAGAAAAACTGTTCAGCCGATGGTTTTTATCATATTTAGAGATCTCCCCTAATTTTGAAACGATGTATTTTAATATTCCTGAAATGATGTCTGAATATTCTAATAGTCCTTAAAGAAAAAAAGAATAAAAACATCAAAAAGAAAATAGAATGGCTAAATTTTCTATTTTTCCTAAAAAAAAGAAAGAGTAAAAGAAGAAAACGCATAAAGAAGAAAATAGAAGATCGAAGAAATAAAGGAGGAAAGAAAAAAGACAGAGAGATAGAAAAAAAGGAAAGAAAAATATAAAGCCGGTGATTTTTATTTGTTTAGAAAATTTTCCCGAATTTTAAAAAGATGGCTCAATTTTCTAATATTCCTTAATGAATGAAAATCTAAAATAAAAAAAGAACGTAAAACATCGAAAAAATCAAGAAAAAATAGGAAATAAAAACCAAAAACATAAATGACGAAAAAAGAAAGAAAAATTGTTTATCCGTTGATTTTTATCTGTTTAAAGTTTTCACCTATTTTTGAAAAGATTGCTGAATTTTCTAATATTCCTTCAAGTATAAAAAACAAAATATAAAAGAACATAGAACATCGAAGAAAGAAAGAAAGAAAGAAGACAGACAGAATGAAAAAAGGATAAAAAATATTATTTTTTGTCAGTTTAATGATTTCCCCTAATTTTGAAAAGATGGCTAAATTTCTAATATTTCTTAAGGAAAGTGTAAAAAGATGAAAAAGAACATTAAACATCGTTAAAAGAAAGAAAGAAAGAATGAAAGAAAATGACAGAGAAGAAGAAAAGAAAAACTGTTAAGCCCGTGATTTTTATCTCTTTATAGAGTTCCAATAATTTTGAAAGATGGTGGAATTTTCTAATATTCATTAAAAAGAGAAAGAATAAAAACAAAAAATATAGATAATCGAAGAAAGAATTTCCTTCTTTCTTCGATGATCGATACTTTTTGTTTTTGTTCTCTTTTTGAAAAGATGGCTGAATTTTCTAATATGCCTTCAAGTATGAAAAAGGCAAAAAGACAGAAAAGAAGGAAAAAACTGTTAAGCCGGTGATTTTTATCTCTTTAGAGATTTTCTTAATTTTGAATGGATTGTTGAATTTTCTAATATTAATTAGAGAATGGAAATATAAAATAAAAAAGAACATAGAACACCGAAGAATGAAAGAGGAAAAGAAGGAAAGAATGAAAAACAGAAAGACAGAGAGATAGTAAAAAGAAAATAAAAACTGTTAAGCCGGTGATTTTTATCTCTTTGAAAAGATAGCTGAATTATAATATTACTTAAAGAAAGAGCAAAAATATATAAAAAACATAGAAGATCGAAAAAAGAAACAACGAAAGAAAAAAAACAAAAAGAGAGATAAAGACAGAAACTAAGAAAAGAAAAACAGTTAATCCGGTGATGTTTATCTTTTTAGAGATTTCCACTAATTTTGAAAAGATGGCTAAATTTTCTAACATTCCTTTAGCAATAAAAATTTAAAATAAAATATAACATTGGACTTCGAAGAAAAAAAAGGAAAGAAAGAAAAACAAAAATGCAGAGAGACAGAAAAAATGAACGATAATCTGTTAAGCCGGTGACTATTAATCCGTTTAGAGATTTCCCAAAATTTTGAAAAGATGGCTGAATATTCTAATATTCCTTAAAGTAAGAAAGAGTTAAAACAAAAAAAGAACATTCAACATCGAAGAAAATAAAAAAGGAAAGAAAGAAAAACAGAAAGAGAGAGAGACAGAAAAAAAGGAAAGAAAACTATTAGGCCGCTGATTTTTATCTGTTTATTGACTTCCCCTAATTTTGAAACGATGGCTGAATTTTCTAATATTCCTTTAAAGAAGGACAATAAAAATAAAAAGAACATATAACACAAAAGAAAGAAAGATATAAGGAAAGAAAAAACAGAAAGAGAGAGAGAGACAGAAAAAAAGGAAAGTTATCTGTTAAGCCGGTGATTTTTATCTGTTTGAAAAGATGGCTGAATTTTATAATATTCCTTAAAGAAAGAGTAAAAACAGATAAAAGGAACATAGAAGTTCGAAGAAAGAAACAACGAAAAAAAGAAAAACAAAAAGAGAGATAGAGACAGAAACTCTGTTAACCCGGTGATTTTTATTTGTTTAGAGATTTCCCCTAATATTGAAATGATGGCTGAATTTTTTAAAATTCCTGAAAGAAAAAAGGAGTAAAAACATGCAAAAAACATTACACATCGAAGAATGAAAGTAAAAAATAAACAAGGAAAGAATAAAAAAACAGAAAGACGGAGAGATAGAAAAAAGAAAGAAAAACTGTTAAGCCGTTAAAGAAAGAAAGTGTAAAAACAAAACAATAAAATAGTATATCGAAGAAAGAATGAAAGAAAAAAACAAAAAGACAGAGAGACAGAAAAAAGAAAAACTGTTCATCCGTTGAATTCTATCTATTTAAAGATTTCCCCTAATTTTGAAAAGATGGCTGAATTTTCTAATATGCTTTCAATTATGAAAACGTAAAATATAAAAGAACAATAGCCATCGAAGAAAGAAAGAAAAAAAGAAAGGAAAAAAAGAAATAAAGATGGAGAGAAAAACTGTTAAACCGGTGATTTTTATCTGTTTATCGATTTCACCTAATTTTGAAAGATGGCTGAATTTTCTAATGTTTTAAAGAAAGTATAAAAACATAAGAAAAACATTAAACATCGAAGAAAGAAATAATAAAATTTAAAAAAAGAAGGAAAGAAAAAACAGAATGATAGAGAGACAGAAAAGTGAAAAAGAAAACTGTTTAGACATTTCCCCTTAATCTTGAAAATATGTCTGAATTTTCTAATATTCTTTAAATAAAGAAAGAGTAAAAATATAAAGAACATAGAACCTCAGAGAAAGAAAGAAGGAAGGAAAAAAACAGAAATTCAGAGCGACCGAAACAAAGGAAAAAACTGTTAAGCCGGTGATTTTTATCTGTTTACCCGATTCTCCCTAATTTTTAAAAAGATTGCTAAATTTTCTAACATTCTTTAATATCTGTTAAATATCTGTTTGGAGATTTCTCACAATATTGAAAAGATGGCTGAATTTTCTATTCTGTTTTTAATGAAAGAAAGAGTAAAAAAAAAACATAGAATACCAAAGAAAGAAAAAGACAGAGAGAGAGGGAGGACTGAAAAACGGAAAAAAGTAAAGGAAAACTGTTACGCAGTTTATTTTTATCTGTTTAGAGATTTCTTCTAATTTTGAAAAAATGTCTTTATTTTCTAATATACTTCAAAGACAGAAAGAGTAAAACCAAAAAGAACATAGAATATCGAACAAAGAAATAAGGAAAGAAAGAAAACAGAAAGACAGACAGAAAATAGTAAAAAAATTGTTTGGCTGTTCATTTTCATCCGCTTAGTTATTTCTCCTAATTTTGAAAAGATTGCTGAATTTTCTAATATTCATTACTGTAAGGAAGAGTAAAAATAAAAAACAACATAGAAAGAAAGAAGAAAGAAAGAAAAACAGAAAGAAAGACAGAGAAAATAGTAAAAAAAAAAAAACGTTAAGCTGTTCATTTTTATCTGTTTAGAGATTTCTCCGAATTTTGTAAAGATAGCTGACTTTTCTAATATTCATGAAAGAAAAAAGAGTAAAAACAAAAAAGAACATCGAATATCGAAGGGAGAAAGAATGAAAGAAAGAACAACAGTAATGCGGGCAGGGAATATTAAATAAATGTTAAGCTGTTCATTTTTATGCTCTTAGATATTTCTCCTAATTTTGAAAAGATGGATGAATTTTCAGATATTCATAAAAAACAGAAAAAGTAAAAACAAAACATAACATAAAATATCGAAGAAAGAAGGAAAGAAAGAAAAACAGAAAGACGGACATAAAATAGGAAAAAAACTGTTAAGCTCTTCATTTTCATCCGCTTCAAGATTTCTCCTAATTGAGTAAAGAGTGCTGATATTTCTAATATTCATTAAAGAAAGAAAGACGAAATAAAAAAAACATAAAATATTGAAGAAGGAAAGAAAGAAAAACAGAAAGAGAAATAGAAAATAGTAAAAAAAAACTGGTAAGCTCTTCATTTTATTCCGATTAGAGATTCTCCTAATTTTGAAAAGATGGCTGAATTTTCTAATATTCATAAATATAAGAAAAAGTAAATACAAAAAAGAACATAAAATATCGAAGAAAGAAAGAAAAACAGAAAGACAGACAGAAAATGGTAAAAAAAACTTAACCTGTTCATTTTCATTTTCATCCGTTTTGTTAGTTTTCCTAATTTTGAAAGAATGGCTGAACACACTAATATTCATTAATGTAAGAAAGAGTAAAACAAAAAAAGAACATAAAATATCGAAGAAAGAAGGAAAGAAAAAACAGAAAGACAGCCGGAAAATTGTAAAAAACTGTTTAGCTGTTCATTTTCATCCGCTTAGATGTTTCTCCTAATTTTGAAAATATGGCTGATTTTTCTAAGATTCATTAATGTCAGAAAGAGTAAAAACAAAAAAGAGCATAAATTCCGAAGAAAGTAAAAAGGAATCAAAGAAAAACAGAGAAAGACAGAGAGAAAATAGTAATAAAAACTGTTTTGCTGTTCATTTACATCAGCTTGGTTATTTCTCATAATTTTGAAAAGATGGCTGAAATTTCTAATATTCATTAATGTAAGAAGGAGTAAAAAAATAAAAGAACATAAAATATCGAAGAAAGAAAGAAAAAAACAGAAAGACAGAGAGCAAATATTTAAAAACTACTGTTTAGCTGTTCATTTTCTTCCGCTTGGTTAATTCTCCTAATTTTGAAAAGATGGCTGAATTTTCTAATATTCATTAACATAAGAAAGTGTAAAGACAAAAAAGAAAAGAAAATCTCAAAGAAAGAAGGAAAGAAAGAAAAACAGAAAGACAGATAGAAAATAGTAAAAAAAAATGGTTACCTGTTCATTTTTATACGCTTAGTTATTTCACATAATTTTCAAATTTTATAATATTCATTACTGTAAAAAGATTAAAAACAGAAAAAACATAAAATATCGAAGAAATAAGGAAGGAAAGAAAGAAAAACAGAAAGAAAGACACAACATAGAAAAAACTGTTTAATTTTTCATTTTCACCCGCTTATGTGTTTCTCCTAATTTTTAAATGATGGCTGAATTTTCTAATATTCCTTAATGCAATGGTAAAAACAAAAAAGAACGCAAAATATCGTAGAAAGAAAAAAGGAAAGAAAGAAAAACAGAACGACAGAGAGAAAATAGAAAAAAACTGTTTAGCTGTTCCTTTTCATCCGATTACTTATTTCTGCTAATTTTGAAAAGATGGCTGAATTTTCTAATATTCATTAATATAAGAAACATTAAAAACAAAAAAGGACATAAAATATCGAAGAAAGAAAGAAAGAAAGAAAATCAGAAAGACAGACAGAAAAATAGTAAAAAACTGTTAACCTACTCGTTTTTATCAGCTTAGTTATTTCTTATAATTTGAAAAAAAGGCTGAATTTTCTAATATTCATTAATGTAAGAAAGAGTAAAAATAAAAAGAATATAAAATATCGAAGAAGGAGGGATAGAAAGAAAACAGAAAGACAGACGGAAAATAGTAAAAAACTGTTAAGCTCTTCATTTTTATCCGCATAGATATTTCTCCAAATTTGAAAAAAGATGGCTGAATTTTCTAATATTCATTAATATAAGAAAGTGCAAAGACAAAGAACATAAAATATCAAAGGAAGAAAGAAGTAAAGGAAGAAAAACAGAATGACAGACAGAAAATAGTAAAAACTGTTTAGGTGTCATTTCCATCCGCTTAGTTATTTCTCCTAATTTTGAAAAGAGGGATGAATCTTCTAATATTCATTAATGTAAGAAAGTGTAAAAACAAAAAAGAACATAAAATATCGAAGAAAGAAGGAAAGAAAGAAAAACAGAAAGTCAGAGAGAAAATTGTAATAAAAACTGTTTAGCTGTTCATTTTCATCCGATTATTTATTTCTGCTAACTTTGAAAAGATGTAAGAAAGAGTAAAAACAACAAAGAATATCCAATATCGAAGAAAGAAGGAAAGAAAGAAAGAAAAAAAAACACAAAGACAGAAAATAGTAAAAAAAACTGTTTAACTGTTCATTTTCATCCTCTTGGTTCATTCTCCACATTTTGAAAAGATGGCTGTATTTTCTAATATTCATTAATGTAAGATAGAGTAAAAATAAAAACAATATAAAATATCGAAGAAGGAAGGATAGGAAGAAAACAGAAAGACAGACGGAAAATATTTAAAAAACTTTTAAGCTGTTCCTTTTCATCCTCTCAGTTAATTTTACCTAATTTTTAAAAGATGGCTGAATTTTCTAATATTCATTAATTTAAGAAAGAGTAAAAACAAAAAAAGAATATCAAATATCGAAGCAAGAATGAAAGAAAGGAAAAGAAAAAGACAGATAGAAAATAGTAAAAAAACTGTTTAGCTGTTCATTTTCATCCGATTAGTTATTTCTGCTAATTTTGAAAAGATGGCTGAATTTTCTAATATTCATTAATGTAAGAAAGAGTAAAAACAACAAAGGGCATACAATATCTAAGAAAGAAAGAAAGAAAAACACAAAGACAGAAAATAGTTAAAAAAAAACCTGTTTAACTGTTCATTTTCATCCGCTTGGTTAATTCTCCTCATTTTGAAAAGATGGCTGAATTTTCTAATATTCATTAATGTAAGGAAGAGTAAAAACATAAGAACAAAAGAATATCAAATATCGAAGAAAGAATGAAACAAAGAAAATCAGAAAAACAGACAGAAAATTGTAAAAAAAACTGTTTAACTGTTCATTTTCATCCGCTTAATTATTTCTATAAAATTTTGAAAACATGGCTGAATTTTCTAATATTCATCAATTTAAGAAAGTGTAAAAAAAAGAACATATAATATCGAAGAAAGGAAGAATGAAAGAAAGAAAAACAGAAAGACATTGAGAAAATAGTAAAAAACTGTTTTTTATTCATTTTTCTCCTAATTTTGAAAAAAATGAATGAATTTTCTAATATTTATAAAAGGAAGAAAGTGAAAACAAAAAAGAAGACAGAATATCGAAGAAAGGAAAAGATAAGAAGGTTGAAGTTAAGCTGTTCATTTTTATCCGCTTACACATTTCTCCTACTTTTGTAAAGAGGGGTGTATTTTCTAGTATTCAATTAAAGAAAGAAAGAGTAACACCAGGAAAGAACATAGAATATCGAAGAAAGAAGGAAAGAAAGAAAAACAGAAACAGAAAATAGTAAAAAAACTGGTTAGCTCTTCATTTTATTCCGATTAGAAATTCTCTTAATTTTGAAAAGATGGCTGCATTTTCTAGTATTCGTTAAAGAAAGAAAGATGAAATACAAAAAAAGTACATAAAATATAGAAGAAAGAAGGAAAGAAAGAAAAACAGAACGACAGACATAAAATAGTAAAAGAAAACAGTTTAAGCTGTTCATTTATAGCCGCTTAGTTATTTCTCCTAATTTTGAAAAGATGGCTGAATTTTCTAATATACATAAATGTGAGAAAGCGTAAAAAAATAGAACATAAAATATCGAACAAAGAAGGAAAGAAAGAAAAACAGATAGACAGACAAAAAAGAGCAAAAAGCTGTTTAGCTGTTCATTTTCATCCGCTAAGGTATTTCAGCAAATTTTCAAAATGTCGCTGAATTTACTAATATTCATAATTATCAGAAAGAGGAAAAACAAAATAGAACATAAAATATCGAAGAAAGAAAGAAAGGAAAGAAAAAACAGAAAGACAGACAGAAAATAGTAAAAAGATGTTAAGCTGTTCATTGTCATACGCTTAGTTATTTCTCCTAATTTTGAAACATGGCTGAACACTCTAATATTCATTAATGCAAGAAAGAGTAAAAACAAAAAAAGAACATAAAATATCGAAGAAAAAATGAAAGAAAAAACAGAAAGACAGACAGAAAATAGTACAAAAAATGTTTAGCTGTTCATTTTCATCCGCTTGGTTAATTCTCCTAATTTTGACAATATGGCTGAATTTTCTGATATTCTTTAATGAAAGAACGTGTAAAAAACTAAAAAGGACATAAAATACCGAAGAAAGAAGTAAGGATAGAAAGAAAACAGACAGACGGAAAATTGTAAAAAAAAACTGTTTAGCTGTTCATTTTCATCCGCTTCGTTATTTCTCCTAATTTTGAAAAGATGGCTGAATTTTCGAATATTCATTAATGTAAAAAGAGTAAAAACAAAAAGAACATAAAATATTGAAGAAAGAAGGAAAGAAAGATAAATAGAAAGGCAGACAGCTTAGTTATTTCTCCTAATTTTGAAAAGAGGGATGAACATTCTTATATTCATTACATGCAATATCGAAGAAAGATGGAAAGAAAAAACTGAAAGACAGTGAGAAAATAGTAAAAAACTGTTTAGCTGTTCCTTTTCATCCGCTTAGTTATTTCTCGTATTATTGAAAAGATTCGCTGAAATTTCAAATATTCATTCATGTAAGAAAGAGTAAAAACAAAAAATAACATAAATTATCAAAGATAGAAAAAATGAAAGTAAGAGAAAAAGAAAGACAGAGAGAAAATAGTAAAAAACTGTTTACTTTTCATTTTCACTCGCTTAGTTATTTCTCCTAATTTTGAAAAGATGGCTGAAATTTCTAATATTCATTAATGAAAGAAAGAGTAAAAATAAAAAGAATATAAAATATCGAAGAAGGAGGGATAGAAAGAAAACAGAAAGACAGACGGAAAATAGTATAAAAATGTTAAGCTCTTCATTTTTATCCGCATAGATATTTCTCCAAATTTGAAAAAAAGATGGCTGAATTTTCTAATATTCATTAATAATAAGAAAGTGTAAAGACAAAAAAAGATAGCAAAGAAAGAAAGAAGGAAAGAAGGAAAAACAGAAAGACAGACAGAAAATAGTAAAAAACCGTTTAGCTGTCATTTCCATCCGCTTAGTTATTTCTCCTAATTTTGAAAAGATGGCTGAAATTTCTAATATTCATTACTGTAAAAACAAAAAAAAACATGTCGAAGAAAGATGGAAATAGAAAACTGAAAAAAACAGTGAGAAAATTAAAAAAAACTGTTTAGCTGTTTATATCCGCTTTGTTAATTCTCCTAATTTTGAAAATATGGCTGAATTTTTTAATATTCATGAATGTAAGAAACATTAAAACAAAAAAGAACATAAAATATCGAAGAAGAAAAGAAAGAAAAACAGATAGACAGAAAATAGTAAAAAAACTGTTTAGCTGTTCATTTTTATCCGCTAAGTTATTTGTCCTAATTTTGAAAAGATTGCTGAATTTTATAATATTCATTACTGTAAAAGGATTAAAAACAAAAGATTGCTGAATTTTATAATATTCATTACTGTAAAAGGATTAAAAACAAAGACCATAAAATATCGAAAAAAGAACGAAGGAAAGGAAGAAAGACAGATATACAGTCAGAAAATATTAAAAAACTGTTAAGCTGTTCATGTTCATCCGCTTAGTTATTTCTCCTAATTTTTAAATGATGGCTGAATTTTCTAATATTCCTTAACGTAAAAAAGAATAAAAACAAAAAAGAACATAAAATATCGACGAAAGAAAAAGGAAAGAAAGAAAAACAGATCGACAGAGGGAAAATGGTAAAAAACTGTTTAGCTGTTCATGTTCATCCGATTACATATTTCTGCTAATTTTGAAAAGATGTCCGAAATTTCTAATATGAATGAAAGAAAGAGTACAAAAAAAAAACATAAAATATCGAAGAAAGAAAGAAGGAAGACAGAAAAACAGAAAGACAGAGAGAAAATAGTAAAAAAAAACTGTTTAGCGCTTCATTTTCATCCGTTTCGTTATTTCTCCTAATTTTGAAAAGATGGCTGAATTTTCGAATATTCATTAATGTAAAAAGAGTAAAAAAAAAAGAACATAAAATACCGAAGAAAGAAGAAAAGAAAGAAAAATAGAAAGGCAGAAAGCTTAGTTATTTCTCCTAATTTTGAAAAGATGGATGAACATTCTTATATTCATTACATGCAATATCGAAGAAAGAAAGATGGAAAGAAAAAAATGAAAGACAGTGAGAAAATAGGAAAAAAACTGTTTAGCTGTTCCTTTTCATCCGCTTAGTTATTTCTCGTATTATTGAAAAGATTGCTGAAATTTCAAATATTCATTCATGTAAGAAAAAGAAAGAAAAAAAGAATTATCAAATATCGAAGAAAGAAAGAATGAAATGAAACAAAAACAGAAAGACAGTAAAATAGTAAAAAAACTGTTTAGGTGTTCATTTCATCCGCTAAGATGTTTCTCCTAATTTTGAAAATATGGCTGAATTTTCTAATATTCATTAATGTAAGAAAGAGTAACAACAAAAAAGGACATAAATTATCGAAGAAACAAAAAAGGGAAGAAAGAAAAAGAGATAGACAGACAGAAAATGGTAAAAAAACTGTTTAACTGTTCATTTTTATCCGCTAAGATATTTCTCCTTATTTTGAAAAGATGTCTGAATTTTCTAATGTTCATTAATTTTCTAATGTTCATTAATGAGTAAAAACAAAAAATAACATAAATTATCGAAGAAAGAAAGAATGAAAGAAAGAGAAAAAGAAAGACAGAGAGAAAATAGTAAAAAAAACTGTTTTACTTTTCATTTTCAATCGCTTAGTTATTTCTCCTAATTTTTAAATGATGGCTGAAATTTCTAATATTCCTTAATGTAAAAAAAGAATAAAAACAAAAAAGAAAAGAAAATATCGACGAAAGAAAAAGGAAAGTAAGAAAAACAGATAGACAGAGGGAAAATAGTAAAAAAAACTGTTTAGCGCTTCATTTTCATCCGCTTCGTTATTTCTCCTAATTTTGAAAAGATGGCTGAGTTTTCGAATATTCATTAATGTAAAAAGAGTAAAAAAAAAAGAACATAAAATATCGAAGAAAGAAGGAAAGAAAGATAAATAGAAAGGCAGACAGCTTAGTTATTTCTCCTAATTTTGAAAAGAGCGATGAACATTCTTATATTCATTACATACAATATCGAAGAAAGAAAGATGGAAAGAAAAAAATGAAAGACAGTGAGAAAATAGGAAAAAAACTGTTTAGTTGTTCCTTTTCATCCGCTTAGTTATTTCTCGTATTATTGAAAAGATTTGCTGAAATTTCAAATATTCATTCATGTAAGAAAAAGAAAGAAAAAAAGAATATCAAATATCGAAGAAAGAAATGTTCATTTTCATCCGCTAGGATGTTTCTCCTAATTTTGAAAATATGGCTGAATTTTCTAATATTCATTAATGTAAGAAAGAGTAAAAACAAAAAAGGACATAAATTATCGAAGAAACAAAAAAGGGAAGAAAGAAAAAGAGATAGACAGACAGAAAATGGTAAAAAACAGTTTAGCTGTTCATGTTCATCCGATTACATATTTCTGCTAATTTTGAAAAGATGTCCGAAATTTCTAATATGAATGAAGGAAAGAGTACAAACAAAAATACATAAAATATCGAAGAAAGAAAGGAAGGAAAGAAAAAGAAAAACAGAACGACAGACAGAAAATATTTTAAAAAACTGTTTAGCGGTACATTTTTATCCGTTATTTTTTTGTCCTAATTTTGAAAAATTGCTGAATATTCTATTATTCATTAATGTAAAAAAGAGTAAAAACAAAAAAGAACATGAAATATAGAAGAAAGAACAAGGAAAGAAAGAGAAACAGAAAGACAGATGGAAAATAGTAAAAAAAATGGTTACCTGTTCATTTTTATACGCTTAGTTATTTCACATAATTTTCAAATTTTTATAATATTCATTACTGTAAAAAGATTAAAAACAGAAAAAACATAAAATATCGAAGAAAGAAAAAAGAAAGAGAAAATAGAAAAAAGCTGTTTAATTTTTCATTTTCACACGGTTAGGTATTTCTCCTAATTTTTAAAAGATGACTGAATTTTTTGATATTCCTTAATGGAAGGGTAAAGACAAAAAAGAACAGAAAATATCGTAGAAAGAAAAAAGGAAAGAAAGAAAAACAGAAAAGGAAAGTAAGAAAAACAGAACGACAGAGAGAAAATAGTAAAAAAAAAACTGTTAAGCTGTTCATGTTCGTCCGATTACTTATTTCTGCTAATTTTGAAAATACGGCTGAATTTTCTAATATTCATTAATCTAAGAAAGATTACAAAAAAAAGGATATGAACTATCTAAGAAAGAAGGAAAGAAAGAAAAACAGAAAGACAGACAGAAAATAGTAAAAAAACTGTCAAC
This sequence comes from Ascarosepion bandense, assembly GCA_037127315.1. Classification (NCBI taxonomy): domain Eukaryota; kingdom Metazoa; phylum Mollusca; class Cephalopoda; order Sepiida; family Sepiidae; genus Ascarosepion; species Ascarosepion bandense. Next base: position 606,240 of record JBBBDQ010001848.1, read on the forward strand.
CTACTCATTTTTATCCGCTTATCTCCTAATTTGGAAAGGATGGCTGAATTTTCTAATATTCATTCAAAAAAGAAAGAGTAATATACATTAATGTAAGAAAGAGTAAAAACAAAAAAAACAAAATATCGAAGAAAGAAGGAAAGAAAGAAAAACAAAGTCAGAGAGAAAATTGTCATAAAAACTGTGTAACTGTTCATTTTCATCCGATTAGGTATTTCTGCAAATTTTGAAAAGATGGCTGTATTTTCTAATATTCATTAATGTAAGTAAGAGTAAAAACAACAAAGAACATACAATATCGAAGAAAGAAAGAAAGAAAAACACAAAGACAGGCACAAAATACTAAAAAACTGTTTAGCTGTTCATTTTCATCCGCTTGGTTAATTCTCCTAATTTTGAAAACATGGCAGAATTTTTTAATATTCATGAATGCAAAAAAAAGGAAAAAAACTGAAAAGAACATCAAATGTCCCAGAAAGAAAGAAGGATACAAAGAAAAACTGAAAAACAGAGAGAATATAGTAAAAAAAACTGTTCAGCTGTTCATTTTCATCTGCTTAGTAATTTCTCCTAATTTTAAAAGAATGGCTGAATTTTCTAATATTCATTAATGGAAGAAAGAATAAAAACAAAATAGAACATAAAATATCGAAGAAAGGAAGAAGGAAAGAAAGAAAAACAGAAAGACAGAAAATATTTTTAAAAAACTGTTCCAGATGTTCATTTTTATCCGCTTTGTTTTTTCTCCTAATTTTGAAAAGATGGCTGACATTTCTAATATTCATTAATGTAAAAAAATTAAAAGCCAAAAAGAACATAACATTTCGAAGAAAGAAAGAAGGAAAGGAAAACAGAACGACAGACAGAAAATATTTAAAAAAACTGTTTAGCAATTCATTTTTATCCGCTAATTTTTTGTCCTAATTTTGAAAAAATTGCTGAATATTCTATTATTCATTAATGTAAGAAAGAGTAAAAACAAAAAAGAACATGAAATATAGAAGAAAGAACAAGGAAAGAAAGAAAAACAAAAAGACAGATAGAAAATAGTAAAAAAAAATGGTTACCTCTTCATACGCTTAGTTATTTCACATAATTTTCAAATTCATTCAAATTCATGACTGTAAAAAGATTAAAAACAGAAAAAACATAAAATATCGAAAGAAAGAAAAACAAAGAAAGAAAGGGAGAAAATAGAAAAAAATTTGTTTAATTTTTCATTTTCACCCGCTTAGGTATTTCTCCTAATTTTTAAAATATGACTGAATTTTCTAATATTCCTTAATGTAAGGGTAAAAACAAAAAAGAACATAAAATATCGTAAAAATAAAAAAGGAAAGAAAGAAAAACAGAAATGGAAAGAAAGAAAAACAGAACGACAGAGAGAAAATAGTAAAAAGAAACTGTTTAGCTGTTCATGTTCGTCCGATTACTTTTTCTACTAATTTTGAAGAGATGGCTGAATTTTCTAATATTCCTTAAAGAAAGAAAAAGTAAAAATGTAAAACGATCATAGAACATCGAAGAAAGAAAAACAGAATTACAGAGAAACAGAAAGAAATCCCCTAATTTTGAAAGAATGGCTTAAATTTCTAATATTCATTGAAGAAAGAAATATAGTAAAAACAAAAAGAATATACAATATCGAAGAAAGAAAGAAAGAAAAACAGAGAGAGAGAGAGAGAGAGAGAAAAAAAGAGTGACAGACGGAAAAAATGTAAAAAAAAACTGTTAAGATGTTAATTTTTCTCTGCTGAGAGATTTCTTCTAATTTTTAAAAGATGGCTGATTTTTCTAATATCCATCAAAGAAAGAAAGAGAAAAACAAAAAAAGAACATAGAATATCGAAGAAAGAAAAAATGAAGGAAAGAATAAAAGAAAGACCGAGAGAAAAAGTAAAAAAAAACTTTTATGCTGTTTATTTTTATCTGTTCAGAGATTTCTCCAATTTTTGATAAGATGGCTGAATTTTCTATTATATCTTTAATGGAAGAAAGAGTAAGAACAAAAAAGAACATAAAATACCAAAGAAAGAAAAAAAACAGACAGACAGACAGATCAAATGTGAAAAAAACTGTTACACTGACCATTTTTATCTGCTTAGAGATTTCTTCTAATTTTGAAAAGATGGCTGAATATTCATACAAAAAAGAAAGAGTAAAAACAAAAACAACATAGAATATTGAAGAAAGAAAGAAAGAAAGAAAAACAGAAAGAGAGAGAGAAAAAAGTAAAAAAGATGTTACACTGTTTATTTTTATCTGTTTGGAGATTTCTCCCAATATTGAAAAGATGGCAGAATTTTCTATTCTGTTTTTAATGGAAGAAACAGTAAAAAAAACCATAGAATACCAAAGAAAGAAAAACAGAGAGAGAGAGAGAGAGAGAGAGAGAGAGAGGACTGACAGACGGAAAAAAGTAAAGGAAAACTGTTACGCAGTTTATTTTTATCTGTTTAGAGATTTCATCTAATTTTGATAAATGCTTTTATTTTCTAATATACTTTCAAAGACAGAAAGAGTAAAACCAAAAAGAACATAGAATATCGAAGAAAGAAAAAGAAAGAAAGAAAACAGAAATACAGACAGAAAATAGTAAAAAAATTATTTGGGCTGTTCATTTTCATCCGCTTAGTTATTTCTCCTAATTTTGAAAAGATGGCTGAATTTTCTAATATTCATTAATGTAAGGAAGAGTAAAAATAAAAACCAACATAGAACATCGAAGAAAGAAAGAAGGAAGACAGAAAAACAGAAAGACAGAGAGAAAATAGTAAAAAAACTGTTTAGCGCTTCATTTTCATCCGCTAAGTTATTTCTCCTAATTTTGAAAAGATGGCTGAGTTTTCGAATATTCATTAATGTAAAAAGAGTAAAAACAAAAAGAACATAAAATATCGAAGAAAGAAGGAAAGAAAGATAAATAGAAAGGCAGACAGCTTAGTTATTTCTCATAATTTTGAAAAGAGGGATGAACTTTCTAATATTCCTTATTGTAAAACAGAATAAAAACAAAAAAGAACATAAAATATGGAAAGATCAAAAGAAAAAACTGAAAGACAGTGAGAAAATAGTAAAAAACTGTTTAGCTGTTCATTTTCTTCCGCTTAGTTGTTTCTCCTAATATTGAAAAGATGGCTGAAATTTCAAATATTAATTAATTTAAGAAAGAGTAAAAACAAAAAAGAATATCAAATATCGAAGAAAGAAAGAATGAAATGAAACAAAAACAAACAGACAGACAGAAAATAGTAAAAAAAACTGTTTAGGTGTTCATTTTCAGCTACTTAGATGTTTCTCCTAATTTTGAAAAGATGTCTGAATTTTCTAATATTCCTTGATGTAAGAAAGAGTAAAAACAAAAAAGAACAAATTATCGAAGAAAGAAAGAATGAAAGAAAGAGAAAAAGAAAGACAGAGAGAAAATAGTAAAAAAACTCTTTTACTTTTCATTTTCACTCGCTTGGTTATTTCTCCTTATTTTGAAAACATGGCTGAAATTTCTAATATTCATTAATGTAAGATAGAGTAAAAAATAAAAGAACATAAAATATCGAAGAAAGAAGGAAAGAAAAAAAACAGGAAAGGCAGACAGCAAATATTTAAAAAATACTGTTTAGCTGTTCATTTTCTTCCGCTTGGTTAATTCTCTTAATTTTGAAAAGATGGCTGAATTTTCTAATATTCATTAATGAAAGAAAGTGTAAAAATAAAAAGAATATAAAATATCGAAGAAGGAAGGGTAGAAAGAAAACAGAAAGACAGACGGAAAATAGGAAAAAAATATTAAGCTCTTCATTTTTATCCTCATAAATATTTCTCCAAATTTGAAAAAAGATGGTTGAATTTCCTAATATTCATTAATATGAGAAATTGTGAAGCCAATAAAGAACATAAAATATCAAAGATAAAAGAAGGAAAGAAAGAAAAACAGAAAGACAGACAGAAAATAGTAAAAAACTGTTTAGCTGTCATTTCCATCCGCTTAGTTATTTCTCCTAATATTTGAAAAGAAGGAACTTTGTAATATTCATTACTGTCAGAAAGAGTAAAAAAAAAAAGAGCATAAAATATCGAAGAAAGAAAGATGGAAATAAAAAAACTGAAAAGACAGTGAGAAAATAGTAAAAAAGCTGTTTAGCTGTTCATTTTCATCCGCTTGGTTAATTCTCCTAATTTTGAAAATATGGCTGAATTTTTAATATTCATGAATGTAAGAAAAATTAAAACAAAAAAGAACATAAAATGTCGATATCAGAAAGACAGACAGAAAATAGTAAAAAAAAACCTGTTAACCTGTTCATTTTTATCCGCTTTGTTATTTCACCAAATTTTGAAAAGCTGTCTGAATTTTATAAGATGGCTTAAACAGATGAAAATGAAGAACTAAACAGTTTTTTCCATTTTCCGTCTCTCTGTCTGTTTTTCTTTCTTTCCTTTTTTCTTTCGTCGATATTTTATGTTCTTTTTTACGTTCTATTTTTTTTATTCTTTTTTACATTAAGTAATATTAGAAAATTCAACCATCTTTTAAAAACTAGGAGAAATTACTAAGCGGATGAACATGAACATGAACAGCTTAACAGTTTTTTACTATTTTCTGACTGTATATCTGTCTTTCTTCCTTTCCTTCTTTCTATTTTCGATATTTTATGTTCTTTTTAATCTTTTTACAGTAAAAAGAGTAAAAACTAAAAAGAAAATGAAATATAGAATAAAGAACAAGGAAAGAAAGAGAAACAGAAAAACAGATAGAAAATATTAAAGAAATGGTTACCTCTTCATTTTTATACGCTTAGTAATTCCACATAATTTTCAAATTTTGTAATATTCATTACTGCAAAAAGATTAAAAACAGAAAAAAATAAAATGTCGAAAAAAGAAGGAAGGAACGAAAGAAAAACCGAAAGAAACAGAGAAAATAGAAAAAACTGTTTAATTTTTCATTTTCACCCGCTTAGGTACCTCTCGTAAATTTGAAAAGATGGCTGAATTTTCTAATATTCATTAATATAAGAAAGATTAAAAACAGAAATTATGTTTCTGTTTTTAATCTTTTTAATATTGAAGAAAGAAGGAAAGAAAGAAAAACAGAAAGACAGACAGAAAATTGTAATAAAAACTGTTTAGCTGTTCATTTTCATTCGATTAGTTATTTCTGCTAATTTTGAAAAGATGGCTGAATTGTCTAATATTCATTAATGTAAGAAAGAGTAAAAACAACAAAGGACATACAATATCTAAGAAAGAAAAAACAAAGACAGAAAATAGTAAAAAAAAACCTGTTTAACTGTCAGTTTTCATCCGCTTGATTAATTCTCCTAATTTTGAAAAGACGGAAAGAAAAAACTGAAAGACAGTGAGAAAATAGTAAAAAAACTGTTTAGCTGTTCATTTTCATCCGCTTGGTTAATTCTAATAATTTTTAAAAGATGGCTGAATTTTTTAATATTCATTAATGCAAAAAAAAGTAAAAAACAAAAAAGAACATCAAATATCCCAGAAAGAAAGAACGAAACAAAGAAAAACAGAAAGACAGAGAGATTATAGTAAAAAACTGTTTAACTGTTCATTTTCATCTGCTTAGTTATTTCTCCTAATTTTGAAATGATTGCTGAATATTCTATTATTCATTCATATAAAAAAGAGTAAAAAAAACATAAAATATAGAAGAAAGAAAGAAGGAAAGAAAGAAAAACAGAAAGACAAACAGAAAATAGTAAAAAAAACTGTTAACCTGTTCATTTTATCCTCTTAGTTATTTCACCTAATTTTGAAAAGATATCTGAATTTTATAATATTCATTACTTTTAAAAAGACTAAAAACAAACAAAGAACATAAAATATCGAAAAAAGACAGATAGACAGTCAGAAAATAGAAAAAAAAAACTGTTAAGCTGTTCATGTTCATCCGCTAAGTTATTTCTCCTAATTTTTAAAAGACGGTTGAATTTTCTAATATTCCTTGATGTAAAAAATAATAAAAACAAAAAAGAACATAAAATATCGACGAAAGAAAAAAGGAAAGAAAGAAAAACAGATAGACAGACAGAAAATAGTAACAAATCTGTTTAGTTCTTCATTTTCAACTGTTTAATTATTCTCCTAATTTTAAAAAGATGGCTGAACTTTCTAATATTCATAAATGCAAGAAAGAGAAAAAACAAAAGAGAAACGAAAATATCGAAGAAAGGAAAAAAAGAATAACTGATAGACAGACACAAAATAGTAAAAAAAACTGTTTAGCTGTTCATGTTCATCTGATTACATATTTCTGCTAATTTTGAAAAAATTTCTGAAATTTCTAATATTCATGAATGCAAGAAAGAGTACAAACAAAAAAGAACATAAAATATCGAAGAAAGAAGGAAAGAAAGAAAAACTGAAAGACAGACAGAAAATAGTAAAAGAACTATTTAGCTGTTCATTTTCATCCGCTTGGTTATTTCACATAATTTTTAAAAGAGGCTGCCTTTTCTATTATTCATTAGTGTAAAAAAGAGTAAAAACAAAAAAGAACATGAAATATAGAAGAAAGAACAAGGAAAGAAAGAAAAACAGAAAGACAGATAGAAAATAGTAAAAAAAAATGGTTACCTGTTCAGTTTTATACGCTTAGTTATTTCACATAATTTTCAAATTCATTCAAATTCATTACTGTAAAAAGATTAAAAACAGAAAAAACATAAAATATTGAAGAAAGAAAGAAAAACAGAAAGAAAAACAGAAAGAATGAGAGAAAATAGAAAAACTGTTTAATTTTTCATTTTCACCCGCTTAGGTATTTCTCCTAATTTTTAAAAGAATTTTCTAATTTCTCCTAATTTTTAATTAGAATTTTCTAATATTCCTTAATGTAAGGGTAAAATCAAAAAAGAACATAAAATATCGTAGAAAGAAAAAAAAGGAAAGAAAGAAAAACAGAAAGACAGAGAGAAAATATTTTTAAAAAAATGTTTAGCTGTTCATGTTCATCCGATTACTTATTTATGCTAATTTTGAAAAGATGGCTGAATTTTCTAATATTCATTAATATAAGAAGGATTAAAAACAAAAAGGACATAAAATATCGAAGAAAGAAGGAAAGAAAGAAAAACAGAAAGACAGACAGAAAATAGTAAAAAACTGTTAACCTATTCATTTTCATCCGCTTAGTTGTTTCTCCTAATTTTGAAAAGATGGCTGAATTTTATAATATTCATTAATGTAAGAAAGAGTAAAAACAACAAAGAACACAATATCGAAGAAAGAAAGAAAGAAAGACACAAAGATACAAAGACAGACAAAAAATAGTAAAAAAAAACCTGTTTAACTGTTCATTTTCATCCGCTTGGTTAATTCTCCTAATTTTGAAAACATGGCTGAATTTTCTAATATTCATTAATGTAAAAAAAGTAAAAGCAAAAAATAACAAAAAATATCGAAGAAAGAAAGAAACAAAGAAAAACAGAAAAACAGGGAGAAAATACTAAAAAGACTGTTCAGCTGTTTATTTTCATCTGCTTAGTAATTTCTCCTAATTTTAAAAGAATGTCTGAATTTTATAATATTCATTAATGAAAGAAAGAATAAAAACAAAAAAGAACATAAGATATCGAAGAAAGAAAGAAGGAAAGAAAGAAAGACGGTCAGAAAATATTTTAAAAACTTTTAAGCTGTTCATTTTCATCCGCTCGGTTAATTTTTCCTAATTTTGAAAAGATGGCTGAATTTTCTAATAGTCATTAATGTAAGAAAGTGTAAAAACAAAAAAGAATATCAAATATCGAAGAAAGAATGAAAGAAAGAAAAACAGAAAGACAGACAGAAAATAGTAAAAAAAAACTGTTTAGCTGTTCGTTTACATCTGCTTAGTTATTTCTGCTAATTTTGAAAAGATGGCTGAATTTTCTAATATTCATTAATGTAAAAAAAATAAAAAGCCAAAAATAACATAAAATATCGAAGAAAGAAAGAAAGAAGGAAACAAAGAAAAACAGAAAGACAGACAGAAAATAGTAAAAAAAAAGTGTTTAGCTGTTCATTTTCAACCGCTTAGTTATTTCTACAAATTTTGAAATGATGGCTTAATTTTCTAATATTCATTAATTTAAGAATCTGTAAAAAAAAAAGAACATATAATATCGAAGAAAGGAAGAAGGAAAGAACGAAAAACAGAAAGACAGTGTGAAAATAGTAAAAAACTGTTTTATTTTTCATTTTTATCTGCTTAGATATTTGTCCTAATTTTTAAAAAAATGAATGAATTTTCTAATATTTATAAAAGAAAGAAAGTGAAAAACAAAAAAGAAGATAGAATATCGAAGAAAGAAAGAAGGTGAGAAGGTTGAAGACCTTCTTACCTTAAGCTGTTCATTCTTATCCGCTTACACATTTCTCCTAATTTTGTAAAGATGGGTGTATTTTCTAGTATTCATTGAAGAAAGAAAGAGTAAAAACAAAAATAAACATAGAATATCGAAGAAAGATTGAAGGAAAGAAAGAAAAACAGAAAGACAGACAGAAAATAGTAAAAAAATCTTGAGCTGTCCATTTTTATCAGCTTAGTAATTTCTCCTAAATTTGAAATGATGGCTGCATTTTCTAATATTTCTTAAAGGAAGAAAGCGTAAAAATATGAAAAAAATCATAGAACAACGAAGAAAGAAAACAATTTAGAGAAAAAGAAAAACAGAAAGCGAAAGAAACATTAAAAAACTGTAAAGTCGGTGATTTTTATCTGTTTAGAGATTTCCACTATTTTTGAAAAGATGGCTGCATTTTCTAATATTTCTTAAAAGAAGAAAACGTAAAAACTTAAAAAAACAGAGAATAACGAAGAAAGAAAACAAGTAAGAAAAAAGGAAAAACAGAAAGCGGGAGAAACAGTAAAAAGACTGTTAAGTCGGTGATTCTTATCTGTTTAGCGATTTCCACTAATTTTGAAAAGTTGGTTGCATTTTCTAATATTTCTTAAAGGAAGAAAACTTAAAAACATAACAAAATATAGAACAAGGAAGAAAGAAAACAAGTAAGAAAAAAGAAAAACAGAAAGCGAGAGAAACAGTAAAAAACTGTTAAGTCGGTGATTCTTATCTGTTTAGCGATTTCTACTAATTTTGAAAATGTGCCTAAAAATTCTAAAAGAGCAGAAAAAGAAAGAAGGAAAGAAAGAAAAAAGAAAGAAAGAAAGAAAAAAACTGTTAAGCCGCTGAATTTTATCTCTTTAGAGATTTTCCTTTATTTTAAAAAGAGACCTGAATTTGCGTATTTTCCTTAACGAAAAGGAAAGTAAAAACATAAGAAGAACATAGAATATCGAAGAAAGAAATATTTTTAAGCCGATGATTTTAAATTATTTTGAGATTTTCCCTAATTCTGAAAAGATGGCTTAATTTTCTAATATTACTTAAAAAAGAAAGAATTTAAAAAATGAACATATAACATCGAAGAAAAAAGAAGGAAAGATAGAAAAAAGAAACACAGAGAAACAGAAAAAAGGAAAGAAAAAATGTTAAGCCGGTGATTTTTATACGTTTAAAGTTTTTTGCTAATTTTGAAAACATTGCCGAATTTTCTAATATTCCTTAAAAAAAAGAAAAAGTAAAAACATAAAAAAATTAAATATCGAAAAAGAAAGAAGGAAGGAAATATGAAAAACAGAAAGACAGAGAAACCGTAAAAAGAATAAAAAACTGTTTATTCTGTAAATTTTTATCTGTTTAGAGATTTCCTTTTTTTTTTGAAAAGATGGCTGAATTTTCTAATATTACTTAAAAGATGAAAATGTAAAAAAAACATAGAAGATCAAAAAAGAAAAGACAGAAAGAAAAAAGAAAGAAAGAAAAACAGAAAAACAGAGAGACAGAAAAAAGAAAGAATAACAGTTTCGGCGGTGATTTTTATGTGTTTAAAGATTTCCCCTACTTTTAAAATTTGAATTAAAGAAGAAAAGTTAAAAGTTTAAAAGTTTTATGTTTTTACTCTTTCTTAAAAAAGAAAGAGTAAAAACATAAAAAAGAACATCGAAGAAACAAAGAAAAGAAGAAATGAAAAACAGAAAGAGAGAGACAGACAGACAGAAAAGAGAGAAAAACTGTTAAGCCGGTGATTTTTATCTGCTAAGTGATTTTCACTAATTTTGAAAATATTCCTTAAAAAATGCAAATGTAAAATAAAAAACAACATACAACATCAGGGAAAGAAAAAAATGAAAGAAGGAAAAAACAGAAAGACAGAAAGATAGAAAAAAGAGAAAAACTGTTAAACCGGTGATTTTCATCTGTTTAGTGATTTCCCTTAATTTTAAAAAGATGGCTGAATTTTCTGACATATTTAAAATATGAAAATGTAAAATTATAAACGAACATAAAACATCGAAGAGAGAAAAAAAAGAAAGAAAAACAAAAAAAAAGAAACAGCAAAAAGGAAACAAAAATTGTTAAGCCAGTGATTTTTATCTGTTTATTGACTTCGACTAATTTTGAAATGATACTTTTCTAATAATTATTAAAGAAAGAAAGAGCAAAAACATAAAAAGGAACAAATAACATAGAAAAAAGAAAGAAAGAACGAAAGAAAACTGTTAAGCCTTTTAATTTTTATCTTTTTAGAGATTTCCCCTAATTTTGAAAAGATGGCTAAATTTTCTAACATTCCTTTAGCAATGAAAATGTAAAATAAAATATAACATTGGACTTCGAAGCAAAAAAGGAAAGGAAGAAAAACAAAAATGCAGAGAGACAAAAAAAATGAACGATAATCTGTTAAGCCGGTGACTTTTAATCAGTTTAGAGATTTCCCATAATTTTGAAAAGATGGCTGAATATTCTAATATTCCTTAAAGTAAGAAAGAGTTAAAACAAAAAAAGAACATTCAACATCGAAGAAAATAAAAAAGGAATGAAAGAAAAACAGAAAGAGAGAGTGACAGAAAAAAAGGAAAGAAAACTATTAGCCCGCTGATTTTTATCTGTTTATTGACTTCCCCTAATTTTGAAATGATGGCTGAATTTTCTAATATTCCTTTAAAGAAGGAAAATAAAAATAAAAAGAGCATATAACACAGAAGAAAGAAAGAAAGAAGGAAAGAAAAACAGAAAGAGAGAGAGAGAGACAGAAAAAAAGGAAAGTCATCTGTTAAGCCGTGATTTTTATCTGTTTGAAAAGATGGCTGAATTTTATAATATTCCTTTAAAGAAAGAGTAAAAACATATAAAAGGAACATAGAAGTTCGAAGAAAGAAACAACGAAAAAAAGAAAAAAACACAAAGAGAGATAGAGACATAAACTCAGAAAAGAAAAACTGTTAATTCGGTGATTTTTATCTGGTCATAGATTACCTCTAATTTTGAAATGATGGCTGAATTTTCTAAAATTCCTGAAAGAAAGAAAGAGTAAAATCATACAAAAGAACATTAAACATCGAAGAAATAAAGTAAAAAATAAAGAAGGAAAGAATGAAAAACAGAAAGACAGAGAGATAGAAAAAAAGGAAAGAAAAACTGTTAAGCCGTTAAAGAAAGAAAGTGCGCAAAGAAAAAAATAAAATAGAACATCGAAGAAAGAAAGAAGGAAAGAAAGAAAACCAAAAAGACAGAGAGACAGAATAAAGGAAAAACTGCAAATCCGTTGATTTTTATATGATTAAAGATTTCCCAGATTTTTGAAAAGATGGCTGATTTTTTTAATATTCCGTCAAGTATGGAAACGTAAAATATAAAAGAACATCGAGCATCGAAGAAAGAAAGAAAGAAAGAAAGAAAAACAGAAAAATAGACAGAGAGAAAAATTATAGAAAAAACTGTTAAATCGGTGATTTTTATCTGTTTATCGAGTTCACCTAATTTTGATAAGATGTCTGAAGTTTCTAATATTCCTTCAAGAAAGAAAAAGTAAAAACATAAAAAAAGATCATAGAACATCGAAGAAAAAAATGAAAGAAAGAAAAACAGAATTACAAAGAGACAGAAGAAAAAGGAAAAAAAAATTGTTAAGCCGGTGATTTTCATGTTTAGAGACTTCCACGAATTTTAAAAAGATGGCTAAATATTCTAATATTCCTTAAAGAAAAAAAGAGTGAAAACAAAAAAGACCATAGAACATCGAAGAAAAAAAGAAAGAAAGAAAGAAAGAAAAAGAAGGAAATAAAACAGAATTATTGAAACACAGAAAAACAGGAAAGATAAATGATAAAGCCGGGGATTTTTTTTCTGTTTAAAGACTTTCTATTTTTTTTTAAAGATAGCTGAATATTCCAATATTCGTTAAAGCAAAAAAAAGAATAAAAAATAAAAAAAAAGAACGTAGAAAATCGAAAAATTAAAAGAAGAAAGACAGAAAAAATACTGTTATGCCTGTCAATTTTGTCTCTTATATATTTCCCCTTATTTTTAAAAGATGGATGAATTTTCTAATGTTCCTAAAAATAATTAAATAAATAAAAAAACAGCTTAGAACTTCGAAGAAATAAAGAAAGAAAGAAAAATGTTATGAAAAATTATTAATTCGGTGATTTTTATGTTTAGAGATTTCCCCTTCCTTTGAAAATATAGCTGTATTTTCTAATATTTCTTTAAAAAGAAAAGAGTAAAAACATAAAAAAGAACATAGAACATCGAAGAAAGAAAGAAAGAAAGAAAGCAAAACAGAAAGAGAAAGAGACAGAAAAAGGAAAAAAATATCTGTTAATCCGGTCAATTTTATGTGTTTAGAGATTTCCTCTTATTTTGAAAACATGGCTGAATTTTCTAGTATTCCTTACAGAAAGAAAAATAAATTTTTTTTTAAAAAAAACCATGGAACATCGAAGAAAGAAAGAAAGAAAGAAATGATAGGCAAAAAAGAAGGTAAGGAAGAAAGACAGAATGAAAGAAAGAAAAAATAGAAACAAAGAAAAGAAAAACTGTTAAGCCGGTGAATTTTATCTGTTTAGAGATTCCTCCTTATTTTGAAAAGACGACTGTCTTTCCTAATATTCCTTAAAGTAAGTAAGAGTAAAAACATAAAAAAGAACATATGACATCGAAAAAAAGAATCTAAATACCAATTAATATGGCGGAAAGGAATCTATACGTTAAAGAACAAAGAAGGAAATAAAAATGGTTAAAAAGAAAAAAAATAGGAAGACAGAAAATGAAACAAAGATTAAAAATAAAAGAAAGAAAACAGACCGTCGAAGAAAGAAAATAGACCGTCGAAGAAAGAAAATAGACCGTCGAAGAAAGAAAATAGACCGTTGAAGAAAGAAAATAGACCGTCGAAGAAAGAAAATAGACGAACAAAAGATTAAAATTCAATAAAGAGAGAAAGAGAGGAAAAGAAAACTAAACAATCTTTTGTCAACTGGGATACACAATAATTTGCTACTTTTAAAATCTCTGTAACTAAACTGCTTCCTCTTAATCATCTGAGAGACTCCCCTTTTCTACCTTTAACCAGCATGGCTAATACCAACCTCTGGGAAAGTGGCTCATTCCGCAAGTTCGCGTTAATATCTTCTTCTGTGTGTCGTTTCCTTTCAGGACGTAAGCGATCATACCCCCCACGATATCTCCCTGTCCCTTGTAGCTCTTAACAATCCTTCTCCAGTTATACCATCTGCTCAATTACATCACGAATTGCTTTCCCTTGCCTCTCTTTCCCTCTATCCGTTCCGTGAGCTTCAGATTCGCCAAACCCTCTTTCCTCACTACATGTGCCAGAAAATTCAGCTGTCTTTTTCTGCATCAGTGACTTTCCCTCTACCGAAATGTGGCTTCCATTTGTCTTTTCTATAAATACTTTTATGGTTAATTGTTTAGATGATCTCTTTGCTTTGGAACCTAGACATTATGAATTTAAGCGGAGTACTAGATTGGTGGCAAGGTCTCATCAACTTATAGTTGAATTGGTTTGATGGAACCGTAAATTCTATGCTAACAGTTTGTTTTCTCTCATTCTCTTGAGTAATTCTCTTCCGGACAATTTTGATCTTCAAAATCTTAAATGCAATGTCAAGCGTTTTCTATTGTCTTCCTGGTTACTTTTCTAGTGTTCTTGCTTCGTCATAATATTTTCTGTTTTGATAATTCTTTCACACCCAGCAAACTCTTGTGTCTTAGTGGCTTTACTGCCTTGCTTGGGGCTAATTTCAATTTGGAAAAAATAGAGAGATTTTAAAAAGCATTTTCTAATATTTCTTATTTAGAAAAAATGGGTCGGAATCAAAACGAAAATATGTTTAGCTTTAAAGAACTTATAAAGGGTTGATAAACTGTAAAAAAGAAGCAAATACAAAGAATAGTTGTGACGTGTATTTATATATATATATATAGAGAGAGAGAGAGAGAGAAATTTTCATAATTAAATGATTGCGTGGCTGAGTGGTTAGAACGTTCGTTTGTGAACATGAAGCTCGGGTTCGAATCCCATCATGGTTGGCTTGTCAGAAAGGTGTCTTGATGCTATCGACCTGGAGGAGGCGATCTCGGCGCGCGGCACCTTTAGAAAGTTCTTGAAAACCCATGCCTTGTGAAGGAAATTGGGTAGATAACTCTTTTGGGGAGTTTTCGATGGTTGTTCTAGCTCGAATTCAAAGTCAACGTGACAGAGCGTCCTGGCCTTGTTCAGACAGCTGGTCATGATAAATAATTCGTTCTCTCCCAGAAACTGTAACTAAGGTCTGCTTAGCATAGTTGCAGTATAAACCACAGGTGGGCTTTGTGGGTGGTGAGCAAGTACAAATGTGCCTGAGCATGCATCTGCAATGGGAATTAGCTAGCTGCCTCAGTGAACAGATATCCTTTGAATATAAGTGGCCAGGCATTATATGTATATAATTTTCAAATGTCCCGGTTGAATAATATCAGCAAATTCTGTCTATCCATTTTTTTCTGATATAAACTTCAAGTTCCTGAATTGTTTTACCAAAGTCTATATTCATTTTTCTCTTGAGTAATTTCAAATGTTGATATATTTATTCGAAGTTATATGGAATATAAACATCTTTGTTATTTTCTCTTCAAGTTTCATTTGATATCCATTTTAGCTGTTACTATTGTTGGAAGTCCTTAAGTGACGTGGTATCTATTATTTGGTATAGTTCTTTGTTTATGATACTGTAGTGCCAATCTACAATGTTCGAAGAAGGATAGCCTTCACCAAGACCCACTGATTTCACTTGCTCAAAACTATTTTTAACAATTGATCTTAGAAAGCGGTTGTATACAGATGACAATTTATTTCTGAATAGGTTTGGCACCATGCAGAACCTCCAAGGTTGTTCAGGAACATGATAGTTTCTAGGTTAATGTTTTGATTCTGTCACAATTTGCAGCCTTTTCTGTGTTTAATTTTCTTCTCTCTTAAACTAAATTTGATCCATACATTGAAGTATTTCAAGTGTTTAGTATTGACTAATTCCACATCTAGATTTTTATGATGGATTTAGAGTACCACTATGGCTTTAATGCAAATAATCTGATAGCATCTTTTTCTGCAGTTTCTGTTTTTGGGAAATGTTTATCTCGAGTCATATTTCTTAGTAGAGCATGTTATTTGTTGTCTTATAATAATAACTTTATTTTGAACTAGCAGTATAGCCTGGCATTGTTCGGGTGTAATGAAAGCTTAAAAACTAATCCATGGTCCTGGAGCTCAGACTCTTTGGACGTTGGCACAAAAGACTGTAGACTGAAAGAAAAATGAATAGATGTAAGTCAAATTTTCATTTCCTCGTATCGATATCAAATAAGTTTTTGTCGTAAACTGAATTTTGAAGGCTAAATAAGTCCTCTGAGTTAATGGTATCATGGCTGAGACTAAGAACGACAAATATACCTACTTAGGGCCAAACCTGAAGCAAAAACTAAAATAAAGGGTTGAAAAAAATACAGACATACAGGCAGATAAGCAGACATACACAAACATCTTGCCTTTTATATATATATATATATATATATATATATATATATATATATATATATATATATATTATTGATTTTCTGCATGATTGTAAGAACTGCAACCTTGAAACTTCTGAATATTGTTTCTTATGTCTTTGTCTATGAGTATCACAATGTGCAGCCTTTTCTGTGTTTAATTTTCTTCTCTCTTAAACTAAATTTGTTATAACTGATCCATACATTGAAGTATTTCAAGTGTTTAGTATTCCGAGGGTTTGAGCGTCCTGGCTTTGTTCAGACTGCTGTTCACGTTAGATAACGCGCTCTCTCCCAAAAACTGTAACTAAGGTCTGCTCAGCATAGTTGCCGTATAAACCACAGGTGGGCTCCAAGCGTGTTAAACAAACACAAATGTGCCTGAGCGGGCGTCTATAATGAGGAATTAACTAGCCGCCCAGGTAGATGGGTATACTCGAATGCGAGTTGACAGCAATTAAGACACCTTAATATATCTTGAAAGCTCACAGGTTTCACGGTAAAGTTGTTCATTGTTTCTCTCACATTAGACAAGATAAAGGCTGTAAATAAAGAAGAGAATAGTAAAAATTTACAAACAAAATTTGAATCGCTTCGAAAGCCTTAAAACAATTCTTCTTCAAACAGGTATGTGCCATACATGAAATACGCTTGAGTGATTCATGATTGAATAAGCAGATTTTCACACAATAGATTGCTGTTATTACTTTCTGAGGTAGACTGGTTGTCAACCAAGGCTACAGAACACAATCTGGCTTGTTATTTAACCCATAGCTGAAAAAAGCGATGGATTAAAACCGTTTCAAAGGGTATTTTCTTTTTAAAATCTCTCAAAATTTCAAAAAAATCAAATTTGTCCCCAGCAAGGCAATAAAGCCACTAAGACGCAAGTGGTTACTGAGTGTGAAAGAATATGTGAAAAAGAAAAACAATATTAAAGAGAGAAAGAGAACAAAAACAGAACAGGAATTAAGAAGGCATTACGTTTTAAGTTTTTGAAGCTCAAAGTTAAATGGGAAGTCAGAAGCCGGAAAAGTGACAAACGGGAAGTGTGAGAGAAAAAACTGTTAACATAGACGGTTAAATCTCAACGTTTCAAGTCTAAAATGATGAGACCTAGATGCTAATCTATGCAGTTAGGTGCCATACTTGATACACGCTTGGGCGATCATGTCTCTAAAGAGACATGACTGACTGAGCAAAAGATTTTCTCGCAGTAGGTTGCCATTACTTTCTGCAGTAGACTGAATGCTAAGCAAGGCCATAGTACCCAATCTGTCCTGTTATTTCACTCATATCTAGAGGGGAAAGAGATGTATTATATTATTAAGTAGTAATTAGTGGGGGGGTCAGTTTATTACTTCATAACAAAAGAAAACCGATCCCCACTTTATGTCCGATAGAAACTTTAACTGTTTCCAACTATTATTGAAAACAGTGTTTCATGATTAGTAATTCTACGCTTTGACTGTTAGTTCTTTCCAAGAAAACTAAACCTGAAATAGTATCGCAATACTAAATCTCTTCAACAATTATCAACCCTGTCAGTCAGTTAAGTGCCATACGTGACACACGCTTGGGCGATCATGTCTCGAAAGAGACATGACTGAGTGGCAGAAGATTATCCCGCAGTAGATTACCATTGCTTTTTGCGGTAGACTGGTGGCCGACCAAGGCTATCGAATCCAATCTGTCCTGTTATTTAACCCATAACTGGAAGGAATAGATGGATTAATATCTTTCCCAAGGGTATTTGCGCGTAAGTGAATGCAATGAATTCAGCTGAAATTCGGACTCGGCTCCCCGATTTCTCGTTCCGAACCGATATCCAATGCACCACAACGCACACCCTAAAATCTATGAAGCAACTTATAAGCCTACCTTTCATCCGTGCATTGAATATCCCTGCCACAGTCCTCTGGTGCTTCTTTTTCATATCTACAGATTGTTAATAAAATGATAAGAAGAATCTGCAATATTATTGCTCCTGACCTGGCATCTCGGATTCAACGACATTCTCACATGTATAACGTAGCTTCTCTTTGCCTGTTCATCAGATATTTTCACGGTTATTGTTATAATATTTTTTTTTCGTTCATGAATTTAAGCGTAGTAATAGAAAGGCAGATGTGCGTTGTGGTGCAGTGCATATCGGCTCGGAGTTCGAATTCCTGTTGAATTCATTGCATTCACTTACGCGCAAATACCCTTGGGAAAGTTATTAATCTGTCTCTTACCTCCAGTTATACGTTAAATAACAGGACAAATTGGGTTCTATAGCATTGGGTGTCAACCAGTCTACCGCAGAAATTAATGGCAACCTACTGCGGGATAATCTTCTGCCCAGTCAGTCAAGTCTATTTCGAGATATGATTGCCCAAGCGTGTATCACGTATGGCACTTAACTGACTGATATATCTTTTAGTTTTTTACCGGTTTTCGGCAAAGTATTGGAGCCTCTAATCAATGTTGGAAGTGGTTAAAAATCTCACCTCTCACGACGTGCTCTATGACTAACAGAATGGCTTCGACTTCGACAGGCCTACCACCGACATGCTGATGGCCATTACAGAATATCTATACCAAGCTCTCCCAAACCCTGCTTCGCCATTGATTTGCTCAAATTCGCCAGGTGGGTTTGGCATTGTTTTTATTATCTGTCTTGTGAGTATCAACTTCTCCAAGGCCCTCTTTTCTCATTATGTTCCCCAGAAATTTCAACTGCCTCTTCTTCATGTTAAGGGTAATCATCTTCTTAATTTTAAAGCACTTTGTTGCTATTGTCTCCAGAACTTCGTTGTTGCTCACATCTACTGTCCATAGTATTCTCAGTATCCTTCTGTAGAACCACATTTTTGTTGCTTCAAGTGTCTTCTTCATCTGAGAGGATATTGTCCAGCATTCACTGCCATGTAGGTAAACTGATACGACATAACAGTTCAGTGCTTTTTTCTTTTTTTTTAACGATATTTTTTCTGTTTTTTAATACTTTGCTTAGCTTTTGAAAGGCATTTTTGGCTATCTCGATACGCCTTCGGATTTCAGTATCGTAATTCCATCTTCTATTCATGTTTTTCTCAGGTACCTAAACAGCTGCAGCTGTTTGACTTCGGTGTCTTCGTCACCAAATTCACATATCACCTAGGCTGTATTCACTTCGGATAATTCTAAGTACAGAGCTTGAAACCTTATACTTAATCTGACTGCTACTTTCACGCTTGACGATATTTCTCTTTTTATTATTGCTATATGGAAGTGAATGCTGGACAATATAATCGAAAACGAGGAAAAAACTTGAATCAGCGGAAATGTGGTTCTACAGAAGGATGCTGTGGATGTCGTGGACCGAGCATGCGAGCAACGATGAGGTGTTGGAACGAATGGCAACGAAAAGAAAATTAATAGTGAGACAACTGAAGTTCCTGGGACATGCAACGAAGAAGGCGGGCTTGGAGAACCTGATACTGACAGGCCAGATAGGAAGAAAAAGAGACAGATGAAGGCAGGGCGGCTAACATATTTGAAAGGCCTGATCAGGTGGATGACTGAACGGGGGTTGCGAGGTGTAACAGGAGAAAACATACTAAGAGCCACCAGGGAGACGTGGAGAACCATGATCGCCTATGTCGTGAAGGGACAGGGCGCATAGAAGAAGAATATATATTTCAACTGTTTATAAGAAATTTTAATGTCGGTATAAAATGTGGGATCAGTTCTATACTATAATCAATATATAAACTGATCCCTCATTTTGAGGCCATGCTAGTTTCTATACATTTATGTTCTAGATCTATGGGCTTCAGCTAGTGGATGGCAGAGCGGAGTTTGTCTGGTGTAACAGGAGACAACATATTAAGAGCCACCAGGGATAGAGACGTGGAGAACCATGATCGCCTACGTCCAGGGCACATGGAAGAAGAACCAGTTGAAACCTTTCGCTCACTTTTTTATTTCCTTATTATTGGCTCTTATATCGTATTTATATCTATGGCAAGTCTACTAAGTTAGCGGGTAAATAATGTCAATAACGATAACTCATCCCAGAAATTCAGGCAGAAATTCCAAATCTAATTTTTCATTTGCTCGGAACGTTGATCGTCGAAGACAAAGAATAACTACGGCTTCCCGCAGCACTTGCATATCTCATTGTTAGGTTGAACAGAATTCACCTGCGTTGATAAATTTGAGTCGAACGCTTGATAAATTGACGCCGTTTCATTGAATGTCTTCCTTCCCGGCTCGTGTTCGCTATATATATTTACTTTACATGAATGTAACATCGAGTGAGACACCTCCAGATTTCTATTCTGGTTCTTTTTATTACTGAATAAACACATTTACTCATTTCAACGGCAAATCTCTTTCTTCTGTTGGGCAAACGTTGAGGGAGAACGTGACGGATGTTTTGATAGAAAACTAAATTTAAACTCAAACTTCCATCGGAACGAAGAGATTAATAATTCTTTTATTAATCTCCTATGTATTTTTTAACTTTTTTCTTTGGTTTTGGTCTTGTGTTTTCGTTCATTAATTCATTTAGTCTTACTTTCGACTGCACATGAGAGACAATCATCTCGTTTTTCTTTCATTTTCTCCCTTTTTTAAAATGTCTTTCTTTCTTATTTTCTTTTTTCTTCCTTACATTTTTTCTTTCTATCTTTCATTCTTTCTTTCTTACATTACATCTTTCTTTTCTTTTTCTTTCTTTTATTCGTTCTTTTTTGCCCATCTTTTTTCTTTCTTATTCTTTTTCATTCTGACTTTGAAGCCGTAGGGAGATGGTTAATTTTTATTTGATTCGGCCTTGTGTCAAACTTAACCGAACTCACTACAGATTAAAAGTTTTATCCAAAGTTATTTCTGCGGTAGACTGGTTGACAGCCAAGGCGATAGAACAGAAATCTGTTCTATTATTTAACCCATAACTGGAGGGAAGAAGACCCAAGGATATTTGTGCGTAAGTGAATGCGAGGAATTGAACTGGAATTCGAACTCGGCTCCCCGATTTGTCGTTCCAAGTCGATATCCACTACACCACAACGCACATGGAGAGCATTAGAGGTCATAAAAAGTCAAATTACTTTCATTCACACACACACACACACACACACACACACACACACACACACACATATATATATATATATATATATATGGCAATAAATCGTGGCATAAGTGTCATTTTGGCAGATAAAGAGCTCACAAGTAAATCGGCATTTTACATTATTTAAAAGAATTAAATAGTCAAGGGGGTTAGTTAACCATTCCTGATTAAGTGTCAAACTTTATACATCTTCTTTTTCCTCATAATCTTAATTTCGTACAACTTTTTATTTCATTCTGACAGTTGCCATCATGTAAACCCCCACCGCCACCAGTCCTTGACATCGACGCCCAAAATCTCGTGTCCAATCGATAGTCGATTACTTCGTTCCAAACTGGGCTTTGTCCACGTTAATTGATCATAAAGCCGGTTTGGGTTGAAAGTCGCCGAAAATCTGTTGTATCGATGATCCAGACAGCACTGAGAATCTCAATAAGAAAAGGAAATCTTTGTAAAATTAACACCAAGAAGTTTATATACATATGTTCTGTTCGGTACATAATTTGATAAGATTTTATAACACTTGTATGCAGACAACTATAATTCCAACCCACATCATCTACAGGATGCAACACTTTATCTAAGTTGAATGGTCTGGCACCAGGATAAATTCAGATTTTCTTTTAAGGCAGGCAATACGTCTCTTGTGTTAACTCACTCTGTACCAGTCCAACTCTATATATTCATATGTTCTGTTTGGTACAGTATTTGGTTAGAGCTTATTCCTCTTGTATGCAGACAACTATAATTCCAACCCACATCTTCTACAGGATGCAACACTTTATCTAAGTTGATTGGTCTGGCACCAGGATAAAATAGGCATTTCTTCTGAGGCAGGCAATACGTCTATTGTGTTAACTCACTCTGTACAAGTCCAACTTGTCATTGATAAGGAAACCAATTAAAATTACATTTTTGTTTAGATTAATTATTATTTGATAAATGTTTGTAAACTGAAGAATTCTTTTTATGTTTTTCATGTTTCATTCTTTAATTGTGCTAATTTTCAGTACATTATTAAAACTATTCATTTTGGAATTAAGCATTTTACTGCTGGGTATTATGAAGAAAAAAAGACTTTCTCAGCCTTAGGATATTTTGACATTTTGCACTTTGATGAAATCACGATTTTTGTTTGATGAGCAAAAACTTCAGATTAAGCCTGTTTATTATGAAAATATCATGATTAAGTTGAATATCTTGCTTAAATCTCTTTATCTTCCCCTCTTACTTTTGAGCTTCTACCGTCACCGGTCCTTGATATCCAAAATCTAGCAGCTGATAGTCGATCATTTTGTTCCAAACTGGGCTTTGCCCGCATTGTGCTTGATTGATCACAAAGCCTTTCTGGGTTGAAATCTTCGAAAATCCGCTTCATCGATAATCCACACAGTTCGGGACAACAATAAAAAATAGGAAGTATTTGTAAAATTAACAAGAAGTTTATTTACATTCTATTCAGTGCAGTATTTGGTTAGAGTTTATCCCTCTTGTATGCAGACAACTATAATTTCAACTCACGTCTTCTACAGTATGCAACACTTTATCTAAATTGGTTGGACTGGTACCAGGTTAAATTCAGAGTTTCTTCTAAGGAAGGCAGTAAGGAAAAAAACAAATCTATAGTGTCAAATGGCTCCGTACGGGTCCAACTCTACGGTACTCGACTGTCTCTCTCAGTTGTCTATCTGCTTATAGTGCAATTGGTTCCCAACCCCGGGGTAAATTACTCCAGTGCGGTAATGAGCCCATATTTTGGGAGTAATGGATGTTTTGTTTGGGAAGAGGCAATCAGCTTATAATTTCACACTGTGCCAAATTATTAACGAGACAGCATTTCAAGGAAGAATTCCCCCTACCCCAATCTCTCTTAAAGTATCTTTCTTTCAAGCCTTGTGGAAAAAAATCAAAATTTCTCCACTTTTTAGACATCAGATCATAGAACTGTGATCATAGTCAAATTTTGGTAGCTGTTGTCACTAATATAGTTTCCTATATTACGGGTATTTGTTCATTGGGGTGATGGATAATAGTGAAAGTGTATTTTGAAGTAATCGCAGCAAAAAGGTTGGAACTTATGTTATAGTAAGTCTTGCATTTAGCGAAAGTGGTTGTGACGGACTTTGGGTACACTTAGCATTTTCGAATGAGTAATACCAGAAGCTTCTTTTGGTCACCTGACCAACTTCGTTTCTTTCTTTTCTCTGTGAGTGCCTCCAACTATTACTCGAGTGGCGTGAAACGTTCCTCCGACTTTCCCGAAATCCATCGGAGCGCTTTTTTTATTGGTCGTCTGAACAACCCCCTCTCTTCTTCTCCTGTATAAGTTCCTCCCAACACCGTCGAGCGGTGTGTTTCAAACCAGCGGTTAAATTTTAATTTTTTGTTCTTTTCGCTTTTACGCTTTTGGTGTGTAGTCGTTTCGCGTCTGTGTTTTAATCATTACAATCAGCATTAGAAATTTTCTTGTTGCAGTCGAAAAAAATATGTTTCTCCTTTAATTATCAGTGTCACAAAATTCCACAAGTAACCAGGAGACTTTATCACCGGGAATGTTGTCTTCTTCAAAGCAAAAATTAGCTGTCACTAGGGGACATAAAATCCACTATAACCTTTTCCTTAAACAGATATCAATGATCGTTAAGCTTTAAAATGATTTGAGGGCGAGTAAATTTTCCTTCTCTCTCGACCGCTGGTCGAGTGATTTCTTTTTCAAATATGAAAGCCTGGCTTATAGTAACCTACAGCGTCTATGAATCCTCTTACTTGTCTTACAGTTTTAGGCTCAAGTGTTTCCCTTATTACTTCCAGCTTATTCAAGTTGGCTTTAATCTCTTTTCTGTTTATAACGAGACCGAGATACTTAGTTTTCTTTCTAAGAATCTATCATTTTCATAATATGAGCTTCAATGCCTTCTCAATTTGGGGCATAATGGCGTCATGGTTGGCAAGCTTTTTCTCACTAGACCATATTATAGCAGAGTAGTGACTTCGATCCACACTGGGTACACCATACTTTCGGCCTTGTGCGATATCTAAGTGGCGTTTAGTAAATCAACTATCCAAATGGTGAGTTATTGACTTGGGATATACGAGGGTCATTCAATAAATAAGGTGAATTTTTCTAAGGTGAATTCTTTTAATACAGTTAGAAGCTTACTTTCTTTTTTTTTTCAACGTAGTCTCCCAGCAGTGTCACACACTTTTCCCATCTGTGCACAAGCTTCTGTATTCCTTCAGCGTAAAAATCTTTGAAATGATGTCTCAACCAATCGCTCACAGCACTTTTGACTTCGTCGACAGTTTCAAACTTCTTTAGACAATTTAGCCCACTTGTAGACATTTTTTGGCTTAAACATGTAGCACCATATACAGTTGACATTCTCCTATAAATTTCAACTGGTTTGCACCCTTCAGCAACCAAAAACTTAATAACTAATGTCTGTTCAAATTGGAGCATGATTCTTCGTCGGCCATCTTTGTTAATCTCCAAAACTCTTTCAATCTGCAGAAAAAATGAAATCCCTTTGCAAAAGAAATAAAGGAAAAACAATTAAAAAAGTAATCTTCTATCTGTATTAGAAGTCCTTATACCGAAAAATTCACCTTATTTATTGAATGACCCTCGTAAAAACCAACATGAAGACTGTCAGTTTCTTGCCTCATGTGATCTTTACCGTTAGTCTGTTAACACACTATTACTGATTATATGCACTTAAATAAATATGATATTTAATTTCATACACTCTAGATCTTTTGGACCCCTTGAAATTCTTTCATGGACCCCTAGGGGTGCATGGACCCCTGGTTGGGAACCAAGGCTCTAGACAGAGATATATAAACTGGGCTTAAATTAATCGACATGAAAACTGCTATATTCTTACATCAACTGATCTTCAGATTTACTCTGTAAAGAAGCTGTTACTTCTACAAGGTCTGGGCGGTAAGGGGATTAAGGGAGTAGTGCAACTGGGCCCTCTACTCTTTGTGCTCTTCAGTAAGCATCTTTGGTACCCACCGGCAGCTGACCTTCGAGTAGGCAAGGTCATCATGGACAATTTTGTGTGCTCTCCCAACAGATAGGCTCAAAGTCCTTGCAATGTCATCCACTGTCACCCTTCTGTCAGACTGAATGAGGTCATTGACTGATTCGATCACCTCAGGAGACCTCACTTCTGTAGGCCGCCTAGGCCTGTCTTCATCCTAAACACTGCTCTGTCCTTCTTTAAACAATTTAGCCCACTTGTAGACATGTTTTTTAGCGGAAACATGTGACACCATACACAGTTGGCATTCTCCTACGAATTTCGACTGGTTTGCACACTTCAGCAACCAAAAACTTAATAACTGACCTCTGTTCAATTCTGGAGCATGCTTCTTCTTCTTTGTTAATCTCCAAAACTATCAAAGTTTTTTTCAATCTGCAAAAAAAATGAAATCCTTGGAAAAAGAAGTAAAGGAAAAATGTTTTTTTTAAAGTAATCTTCTATCTGTATTAGAAGTCCTTATACCGAAAAATTCACCTTATTTATTGAATGACCCTCGTAGAAGTCCTTATGCCGAAAAATTCACCTTATTTGTTGAATGACCCTCGTAGAAGTCCTTATACCGAAAGATTCACCTTATTTATTGAATGACCCTCGTAGAAGTCCTTATACCGAAAAATTCACCTTATTTATTGAATGACCCTCGTAGAAGTCCTTATACCGAAAGATTCACCTTATTTATTGAATGATCCTCGTACTATCTCGGAGAAGTGATATAGACTGGAGGTATATGAATCAACAAGGTGATTGCCTCTTTTTCACCTCAAATAAAGTTTAGTTTTGGTCTTTAAACTCCCTATTATTAATACTGGACACTTGTAAAAAATACCATATTTCATATTACACAATCTAAATGGAGAATTATAGACTGGTGTTATCGAAATCAATATGGCGATAGCCGTTTTCTAATATCAAGAGTTATTTACAGTTGTGTATAAATTCGCAATTAGTGTTACTGGGAATATGCATGGAAACTTCTGTCATATATGGCCAGGCGCCCCTGCTGTTCATCTCAGTGTTCTCGACAGGCTCCAAAAAAAGAATCTGTAATGTGATAGGTCCCGACTTGGCGACTCGACTCCAGCCTCTTTCTCACCGGCCGGATGTGGCTTCCTTCTGTTCATTCTACAAATATTTTCATGACTTCTGTTCCGAGGAATTTAAGTCACTGGTGTCTCCGCCACAAGAATTTAGACATGCAACCTGACTGGCAACACGGTCCCATCCATTTACAGTTAGATCTACCAAATGCAGCCGACAATTCTACTCTATCATCTTCTTTTCTCGCACTTCCTGTCAGTAGAATTCTCTTCTATATACTTGCTTGTGACACTATCTCCCGCGAGGATACTTTTTTGTTTAGTTTACGACAGCGGAGAGAGAGGAATTAATATTAGTAGTATTATTGGTTGTGCTTTATTGTAATTTGCGATGTGAGCTTATGTACAAAAAATTATTTTAATACTATCGTATATTTGTAAAATCTGGGGAATAGATAAGTTAGCTGACAATTTGAGGGAAGGAGAGAAATATAATTTCTTTCTTTTTCATTATAGTTTTCGAGCGGATATTTTTTGGGGTAAAGCTAAAATTTTATGAGTATCCAAAACAAACTGTCAGGATTGGTTTGATGGGGTCAGGCTGGGTTAAAGTCCCTCAACAGATGTTCCCTGAGAACAGAAAATTTGTGTGAAATTGGAAAATCTGAATATGGCGTGAGCTGGTGATATCTCATTCGTTGAGCTACCACCTTCCGCAAATCGTGTGGGTGGAAACCATCTCATTGGTTAAAAGCTTTGAATCAGCCAAATCCCCCGAGAGGATTGGGGATGCTTATAAAAATCCGGACTCGGCGAGAAAAGTTAGTTGAGTAGCTATTAGTCGAAATGTAACGACTGTGGAAAAAGGTTCCCAACTGGGGAGCCATGACCAACGGCTGGTCGCCTACCACAGAACTCATGGCTAAAGAGTTAACGTCGAATGAAGCCTGCCGCCGATTAACCTAAAGAGTTAATTTGGAATAATGCGCCTTCCATATGAATCCCAAAAGAACGTTATTGTTTTTTTTAATCACGGGAAAATCGAACATTCTGGTTCCTCGTTCACTCTACTTCGTTAAACACCGATAAGGACCCGAAAGGACTTTGTTATTTTAGAAGTTTCATAGAGAATTGACAGCCCTGATTATAGAGAATATGTGAAAAGACTTTAATGAAAATTTAATGATTACTTTAAAGAAACTTAGAAAAGACATTTTTATTTAAGGATTGAATGCTCTGAGATTTTTTAAACGAACTCTCTCTCTCTCTCTCTCTCCATTGGAAACCGGCATTCCGACAACTGTATTATCGTTCCGACAACTGTATTATCTGCTCCTGTGAAAGAAAAAAAAATTGCTTTTTTTATATAAAGACATTCTTCGTAACTCTCCAGGAGTTTTCGACCTTGTTCATTTATTTTATTAATTTTTTTTTTTTTTTTTTTTTTTGGTGCTGTGTTTATTTTTAACCACAAGTGTACACCAGTGTCTGGACTTGTTCTGGGTGGAAAGGCGACGACTAAAAATGCACGACGCGACCTCTGGGATCAATTCACAACGTGAGACAGTGGCGCGTTGTTGCAATAGACGTCTTGAAGACCAGCTTTTGTGACGATGCCATCGGACGAGATCGTCACGACCAGCAACAGCGACCGAACCAACCGGCCAGACGGGTGGCAGTGTCACAACTGATGCCGTTACGACCGTCGACCAGGACAAGCGTCACAATTAACGAGTCAGTCCCGGGCGAACGTGGTACATGATTTCCTGACGGCTACAACTTCCAGAAATTTAAATGCAATGTTAATACTCATCTCTTATCTACTTGACTCCAGTCCTTTCTACATCACCCCGTGTATCTTGTTCTTTTCTTTTCTCTCTACCTTCGCAAATGGCTTCACACCTGTGTTCATCCTTCTCTTGCTCTTTCTCTGACACCCACTGTAACTGGTTCGTCTTTCTCTTCACTCTCCTTCTGACTAAACTTTTACTCTTATGTAGCCCCCCTGCACATCAGTGGTGGTACCGCCTTGCTTGGGGGGAAACGATTAAAAAAACTCAACACTTGTAAAATATACATTTTATGTGATGAAATTTAGATGGAGAGACACGGACTGTAGATAAATGAATCAACAGAGAATCTGCCACTTTCTCAATTTAAGTGGTCTTCAGATATTTTCTGCAATCTCTCTATTGCAGAAACTGGGCACTTGTAAATAATATGACATTTCATTATATACAATCGAGATTGAGAGATATAGACTAGTGGTATATGAATCAGCATTGTGATGGCTAGTTTTTCCTCTCACGAGATCTTCAGATTAGGACTGTAATATTTCTATTTTTTTTTTTTTATATTGGGCACTTGAAATAAATATGACATTTCATTATATACAATCGAGATTGAGAGATATAGACTAGTGGTATATGAACCAGCATTGTGATGGCTAGTTTTTCCTCTCACGAGATCTTCAGATTAGGACTGTAATATTTCTATTTTTTTTTTTTTTATATTGGGCACTTGAAATAAATATGATATTTCATATAAGACAATCTAATGATCGAGATATATGGACTGGTGATTTCGGAACCATAATCCAGATTACAGGATTCTTTTCTCATGTGATTTCCAGGTTCACTATCTAAACTCTCTATAACTAATACTGGTCACTTTTAAAAATATATATTTCATATGATACAATTTTGGTGCAGAGGTACATTCTCGGCTATATGAATCTCCATGGCAACAACAGGTTTCTTTTCTCGAATGTTTTTCAGATTCGGTATGTAAGCTCTATATTACTGATACGAGGCACTTGTAAAAATACGACATTTCATATGATACAATCTAGATGGGGAGATATATCAGTCAGTCAGTTAAGTGCCATACGTGATACACGCTTTGG
Source organism: Ascarosepion bandense (assembly GCA_037127315.1). Taxonomy (NCBI): domain Eukaryota; kingdom Metazoa; phylum Mollusca; class Cephalopoda; order Sepiida; family Sepiidae; genus Ascarosepion; species Ascarosepion bandense. Next base: position 635,234 of record JBBBDQ010001848.1, read on the forward strand.
GCGATCATCTCTGGAAAGAGACATGACTGAGTGGGAAGGTGATTATCCCGCAGTAAGTAGCCATTGCTTTCTGCGGTAGACCGGTTGCCAGCCAAGGCTATAGAATCCAATCTGTCCTGCCACTGAACTCATAGCTGGAGGGAGAAGAGATAGATTATATTACATTATTATATTAAGTATCATTAGTAGGGGATCAGTTTATTACTTCATAACAATAGAAAACTGATCCCTCACTTTATGCCCATTAAAAGTTTTAATTATGTTTCCAACTATTATATTCAGTCAGTCAGTTAAGTGCCATACGTGTTACATGCTTATATACGTGATACACCATTTTATGATTTTCAAGCACTTTTTTCATTGAATGCCCACGGAGTTATAATACATTATTCGTATGTTGTTTTTTTTCTGAGGTGTGTCATATGTCAGATTTAAGGGCTACTTTCTTTACTACGTTACGACGACAATATTTAGAGATTCAAGTTGAACAAGGAAGGATAAGAGAAAATATATTTTTGTGCGACCATCTTAGAATAAGTTTTAGTAATTTTTAGCAAGATTTTCATTTTTTGTGTTGCTTACAATGCCCAGTATCATTAATAGCAACATAAATATTGTTATGAAGTAATAAACTGATCCCCCACTAATTATACTACGTAATAATATAATACATCTGTTCTCCCTCTAGCTATGAGCCAAATAACAGGACAGATTGGGTCCGATAGCCTTGGCTGGCTACCGGTCTACCTCAGAAAGCAATGGCTACCTACTGCGGGATAATCTTCTGCCCAGTCATGTCTCTTTCGAGACATGATTTCCCAAAGCATGTATCACGAATGGCACTTAACTGACTGAGTGAATACAGTATTTGGAAACATAACTAAAACTTCTACTGGGCATTAAGTGGGGGATCAATTTTCTATTGCTCTGAAGTAATAAACTGATCCCCCATTAATTATACTACGTAATAATATAATACATCTGTTCTCCCTCTAGCTATGAGCCAAATAACAGGACAGATTGGGTCCGATAGCCTTGGCTGGCTACCGGTCTACCTCAGAAAGCAATGGCTACCTACTGCGGGATAATCTTCTGCCCAGTCATGTCTCTTTCGAGACATGATTTCCCAAAGCATGTATCACGAATGGCACTTAACTGACTGAGTGAATACAGTATTTGGAAACATAACTAAAACTTCTACTGGGCATTAAGTGGGGGATCAATTTTCTATTGCTCTGAAGTAATAAACTGATCCCCCATTAATTATACTACGTAATAATATAATACATCTGTTCTCCCTCTAGCTATGAGCCAAATAACAGGACAGATTGGGTCCGACAGCCTTGGCTGGCTACTGGTCTACCGCAGAAAGCAATGGCTACCTACTGCGGGATAATCTTCTGCCCAGTCAGTCATGTCTCTTTCGAGACATGATTTCCCAAAGCGTGTATCACGTATGGCACTTAACTGACTGATGCGAGCATATTGCTATGCTCGATGTTATTTCAAAGTAGATTATTTCAAAAGAAATAATGTTGGACAGTGTTGCCATTGAAGGAGCGCAATGAAGTGGTTAAAATTTAGTAGCCAAAGCTGCCTGGAAATCGTCGGCGGTTGTTTGTCCAACCAGTAATAATTTTCAGATTGTGCGTTTCCTCCTTACAAACTGTAACTAATGTCTGCCTAGCGTAATTGCAGTGTAAACCACAGGTTAGGTTTATGTTTACTGATGTTCGTAAGAGCAATTAGCTACTTTTGTAGGTGATCATAGTCGGAAACGATTAATCAACCTTTATATAACTGTACATCGACTTAATAATCTAGAAATGTGTCCTTTTGTTGTGCTGAATGTCATTATCGATTCTCATCCAGAGAAAGGTTACTTGACCAAATGAATATTAATAATATGAAGAAGTTTAATTCTCTGTCGATTGTTTCATTTGGTTTTTAGTGTTATTTTAATTTTCGTTTTAAGTTTTATTTCATTACATCTAAAAAGGAAATAAAATTTAATATATTCAAAATGATTTCTTTACTCATTTAAACAAAATTGTATTATTGAAACTCAGAGTAATAGCGTGTAATGGCTATAGGAAAAAAATCCTGGAGATGTTGAATCTTGCGTTCATGAGAGGCTAGCATCATAACCCGGCGTTGCCCGTGCAACAACTCAGAACATTTTAGTAGTAGGAGAAGATGCCACTTTTTATTTTACATATTTTGTTTTTGTTTAAAAAAACACTTCTTTTTAAATATTTCTTTTGTTTCAAAATTACGGGGAAAAATATTTCACATATTTTTTTGTTGACCAAGTGAATTTTTAAAACGTCGGAATAAAAGGCTCATTTCTTTTCTTTTTTTTATAAAAAAATATTTTAATTGCGTTTGACACGTGTGATTTGATGTCTGTGACGTAATCTATCAACCGTCTTAGATGTTTTACCGAGAAAATGTAAGCAATCGGCTCCATTGGCCAACAAGTGCGAAAGGGAAAATTGCTGAACTTAAACTCCAAAAGTATGTGTCGACCTGGTTTCCCTGTGGATATGTGTCCCTAGAAAGTTTGAATGGCGTAGCTTAAAAAATGTAGGCGTGCATAGGGAACAGTCACACCCAGACTCACAGATTGCCTTTTATATATATTGTCCATGTACATTATTAATGACCTGTAGGAAATATTCTCTCGCAAATTGCTCGAATATCGGGCCAGAAAAAGAAAAATGCTGACAATTCAACTCGCCGGTCCAATCTTGCCAACTGCTATCCACCTAACCAGTTAAACCTTCTCGTCGCTTCAAGAACGACTGCTTTTATCGGCCGATCAATTTTTTCCATTGGCCGACAACACAGAGAGGACGCCAAAGATTTGCATACACTCCCATAGCGACTCCTGCGGCGGACTTGTTTTGGGTATGTAATTTTCTTTTTCGCCGCATTTTCCGTCGTAGTATTAACGCGACGCGCTGTCGCTTGGTTTGACGAGGTAAGTCGCCGTTTTCTTCGCTTTATGATCATAGCAAGACGAGGATTCACCAAATCCAACACTCGAGGTTCACTCAAGATAGAAGGCCACTCTCAAAATAATGAAAGGGGAAGTGGTTCTAAATTATGGTTATAAGGATAATGAGCATGGATAACACTTTACAATTGGCATTTTACTCGTGATATCTATTTAGATTGATGTCTTTCTTCTTTCCCAGATGTATATTGCTCCACCCAAGATTGGAAATCAGAATCACAATGTCACTAAATTCACAAATTCACGCTTTAATGCAGTAAGGATATTTACCCAGCTGCCCCCACTGGAGCGAGATGTGACATAAGGTCTTATTTTTAAGGTAGGGACCCGACCGCGTACGTACGGGCAGAGAGACAAAAATTCCCCTGTCTCCTCAACCGCCAGTTGAGCTGACCTCGGTGAAGAGCACCTGGTCCACCCCTCTGCTGCAATGGAGTGTCGCGGCCGCGGGACACTGTTCCCCGGGACCGGGCATCTACTCAGTGTAATTTTTCTCAGTTGCAAACCTGCCCTTGCGGACGGAGCTACAACTGAGCCACACTCTGTCTTCGAGGACAGAGACGCAACTGAAAGATCATTTGGTTCCCTACCCGACACAAAAATGTGCCAGGCAGGTATATAGTAAGACAGTAGAACAATATTTCGGAGTGAACTTGGAGCCTTAAATCTAACCTACCAACTGATTAGTGTTCTAACTTCTGTTGCCATGATTTGACTGATGCTTCTGATGCCCGTCCTGTGTTTATTGGTGCTTCTTGAAGTAAAGACTTCCCCTCATTTGCAATTTTTTCATTACAAGTGGCTCCTATATTTTATTTATTTCTACGCTAGGCCTACTACGGAGATCCTCATAGCATGAAATTTGCGCAGATACTTTCGGACGTCTAATTCTCCAGTTTTCTTCTCTGTCCAGTATTTTCTTTTAATTCCACAGGAGATGAGCAATACCCATTTCCCTCTATACATGATCAGCTATACCCGATTTCAACACGTAAGAATCGAAACCCCTCCTCAAAAAAAATAAGTAAAATTGAGGAGCGACGATTATAAGAAACCTATACGAGTATGTGCGTTGTGTTGCAGTGGATATCAACTCGGAACGACAAATCGGAGAGCCGAGTTCGAATTCCAGTTGAATTCCTAACATAAACTTACGTACAAATACACTTGGGAAAGGTATTAATTAAGTTTCTACCACAGAAAGCAATGGCAACCTACTGTGGTATAATATTCTTCCAAGTCAGTCATGTCTCTTTCGAAACATGATCGCCCAAAGCATGTATCACGTATAACACTTAACTGACTGACTGAATATAATAGTTGGAAACATAAAACTTCTATTAGGCCAAAAGTGGGGGATAAGTTTTCTATTGTTATGAAGTAATAAACTGATCCTTTATTGATTACTACTTACTAATATAATACATCTCTTCTTCCTCTAGCTATGAGTCAAATAACAGGACAGATTGGGTTCGATAGCATTGGCTGTCAACCGGTCTATCACAGAAAGCAATGGCAACCTACTGTGGTATAATCTTCTTCCCAGTCAGTCATGTCACTTTCGAGACATGATCGCCCAAAGCATGTATCACGTATGGCACTTAACTGACTGATGCGAGCATATTGCTATGCTCGATGTTATTTCAAAGTAGATTATTGCAAAACAAATAATGTTGCACAGTGTTGCCATTGAAGGAGCACAATGAAATGAATGTAGCGAATGAAGCTGTCCAATTAAAAAACAGTGATACCAATAAATTACTGAGTACAGTAAACGAGATAGGGTTGTAAAGGTTCTTTACGTGCATACTAATACGTTGATTACAAACTTGTAAATTTACTTTGTTCACAATGAAACGCACAGTTCAATATGCATAATAAATTGGAAAACTTTCATTTATCGTAAGTCTCAAATGAAAGATTTCGTAAGTGATTATATCAAACAAGAAAATGAAAAAAAAATTAAATTACTTTCTGTACTTATTAATATGAACAGATCAAACACTGGGTATTGGTGAGGATCAATAATTAATTAGTGCAAAACGAAGAAAAAGAAAGAGATAATTAGTGCCATATCACGATTATTATGAGAAAAAAGTTCCTAGAAATTTTCCTTTTTACTACAGGGTGTCCCACAAAAAACAGGAAATTTTAGTTTTTCAATATGATCAAAAAGTTAACATATATAAAAAAAATAATTTCAATACAACATCTAACATTTGTTTTTTGTTTTTTTTTTTTTGTTCGTTTTAAGCTATTAAATTGTTATCCTTTGTTTTTGTTTCAAAAAACTGTAACAAAAATTCCAATTATAAAATAAACTGTGGCAAATTTCTTATTTTTGTGGAGCATCCTGTAGGACCATGTAACCCCAGGATATTGACACTAAGGGAGAGGATAGATAGTACCAAAGAAAAAAACATTTCTCCGAGATACTATGAAGCATACTTCAACAACTTCTTAAGACATATGTCCAACCAACTAATTACTCACACATTCTGTTCTCTCTCTCTCTGGTGAGTTTTCCTTTATAAACTATATATATATATATATATATATATGTGTGTGTGTGTGTGTGTGTGTGTGTGTGTGTGGTCCGAACTTTTCCAAACTATAAAAGCCGATGCTCAGAAAAATATAAAATAACAGTGAGAAAAATATTCCTAAATTTCACAGAAAATATTTCTAAGTGAACTCAAACACATAAAACAAACATTATCAACAGTAATTTTACCGACCACATTATTCCTAAACCAAAAAAAATTATTTTTACTAAAATTAGATGACATCAGTCATAAAAATACTACAAAACAAACCATCAACATATTTTTCTGAAACTTTATGTACGATAAATATAAGCAGGCCGAACTATACGAAGAATTATTAAACGTCATATTTCTTTTATAAATTCCAGAATTTCTAATCGAATAACGCTTACTTCGTCTTGCTGACATAAGATATTATTCTCATGTTAATTTTATAAACATACTCTTACATACTGACTCAATATATGTTGGAAGAGACAATCTGAAGATGAAGTCAGTCAGTTAATTGTCATGCGTGATACATGCTTTGGGCGATCATGTCTCGAAAGAGACATGACTGACTGGGAAAAGATTATCCCGCAGTATCTTGCTATTGCTTTCTGCGGTAGAAAGATACACATATAAACGCTTGCTCAGACGAGCAAACTCGAGCATACAGACACGCGCACACATAGATGCACCCACGCACAAACGCGCACACACAAACACGCAGACACAAACACGCACATTACACAAACACACACACACAAAAAATGAAAGAAAAATATGAACTTTACACCAATAAAAAGTATATGAATTATTATATTCATTTATAAAAATTGCGAAAACGAGAAAATAAGCAGTCAATTGCTGGTAGCTTCTGAGTAGTGGACAGAGCAATTACTATTGCTAAGATCAATCTATGAAACTCTGGTGTCAGAGTGCTGGAAGGATTTTTTAAATCCATTATTTTTAGAATATTATAAACCTTATTTTTAGTGAACACACATATTTGCGTTGCTATGACTTATTTTTGTTCCTTAAACAGTTAAATCTTTTATTTAGTAGGTTTTCTTAATTTACCCCGTTTGATATAAATTTACTGTTAGACTAAACTATCGCCCGGTTCGCACTCCACCCACGTCTATTGAACAGGTGAAGAGGCTCATCCCTTGTTCCCTGTTTAGGATGTGGTCTCCGGCTTTCTCTTTTCCAATCTTCTCACTCCTTTTCTTTTCTCTTTTTTTTTTTTCAATTGGAGTAGATTGACTAAACTATCGCCCGGTTCACACTCCACCCACGTCTATTGAACAGGTGAAGAGGCTCATCCCTTGTTCCCTGTTTAGGATGTGGTCTCCGGCTTTCTCTTTTCCAATCTTCTCACTCCTTTTCTTTTCTCTTTTTTTTTTTTCAATTGGAGTAGATTGACTAAACTATCGCCCGGTTCACACTCCACCCACGTCTATTGAACAGGTGAAGAGGCTCATCCCTTGTTCCCTGCTTAGGATATGGTCTCCGGTTTTCTCTTTTCCAATCTTTTTACTCTTACGTAGCCCCCTGCGCATCAGTGGCGTTATCGCCTTGCTAGGGGTGATATGTTTAAAAAAAATAAAAATAAAAAATGAAATAAAATTAAAAACAGTGATAGCAATACAGTCCAAAAATACTTTTATAAATTTTGAGGTGGGTTCTTTTTCTTCTATGTGCCTTGTCCCTTCAGGACGTAGGCGATCATGGCCTTCTACTTTTCCCTATCCCTGGTGGCACTGAGCACGCCTTCTCCTGTTACACCATGCAATCCTCGTTCCACCTGATTAGGTCCTTCAAATATATTATCTGTTGCTTTCCCCTGTCTCATTTTCCTTATATCTGGCCTGTTAGTATCAAATTCTCCTTGCCCCCTTCCTCATTACGTGTCCCAGGAACTTCAGCTGTCTTTTCCTGATACTCAGTATTAATTTCCTTTTTTGTTTCCATCATTTCCAAGACCTCATCATTGCTCACATGCTCGATCCATGATATTCACAGCATCCTTCTGCAGAACCACATTTCAGTTGCTTCAAGTTTTTCCTTCATCTTTGATGGTATTGTCCAGCATTCACTGCCATATTGAAGGACAGACAGCACGTAGCAATCCAGTACTCTCTTCCTAGTTTCTAGCGAAATTGTCCTGTTTCTTAATACTTTACTCAACTTCTGGAATGCTTCCTTTGCCATGCCATTTCGCCTTCGGATCTCTGTGTCGCACTTTCCGTCTTCTGTTATAACGCTTCCCAGGTATTTAATTTTTTGTACCTGCTTGATTCTGGTATCCCCGACCTGTATTTGGCATTTTGGGCTGCCCTTTTTACTGATGACCATGCATTCGGTATTCTTGCAGTTTATTTCTAGTCCTTTCTTGTTACTTTCTTCGGCTACCTTCTGTAGGAGGTCTTGTAGTTTCCTTTCTGTGTCTGCTATCAGCACAGTATCATCTGCGTACCTTAGGTTGTTTAATAGTGACCTCCGTAGGTTACTGATACCAAAAACAGTTTCAACACAGCAACTCGTAACAAATATTCAAAATGTCCTTTATTTACTTTTAAACCTACATACATCCGTCGGATCATTGAAACTGAGGGAATCTTTCGAATAATCCCACACGGTGTCGAATTGTTTCGCAGGCGCTCATGACGCTTTAAGTAAGCGTCCCTGCGTTATTAATGTCTGCCGCATAAACCAATTGTTTTAAGTGGCCCAACAGATAAAAATCTAAAGCATTCAGGTCGCGAAAACGTGTAGGCCATCGAACCGGTCCCTGCCTACTTATCCATTTAACGTGGTAGATGTCAACCAGTGTTTCGCGAACACTGTGAGTAAAATGTATGAGAGCCCCGTCATCCATGCATGGCTTACGGCCATATCACGTTGAATACACCGGTTCTCGCTCGATCACCGAAGTTAAGCAACGTTACGCCTGGTCAGTACTTAGATGTGTGACCGCTTGGGAATACCAGGTGCTGTAAGCGTTCAGTGACGGATGTGCGTTTTGGGCAGTGGATATCGGCTCGGAAAGAGAAATCGGTGAGCCGAGTTCGAATTCCAGTTGAATACCCTGCATTCACTTAAGCACTGGCACCCTTGGGAAAGGTATTAATCCGTCCCTTCCCTCCAGTTATGAGTTGAATAACAATGGTAGGACTTGGGGGACCCTGCCCTTAAAAACAAATCCCAATGAATCTTGATACTCGAAAAGAAAAATATTTTACTAGACACAAAAACTTATATAAACAACAATAAATTGTTGAAAGAATTATTACCAGCAATAAATAAATAAAGTTTAAATAAATGACCCGCCGAGGTTGATTTGGCATAAAAACAAAACAACCAACCAACCAACGACACATGTTAAATGCCGAAGACAGACTATCCACTAATATACACCAATGACAGATAGAACATAGTCTTTATATTAACACAGCAGCATATAACGTAAAATTTCTTTAAGCGTAATAACTAAAAAACGAGGTATTTGCAGGTATATGTTTATATAGATTTTTGTCCTTGCTTTTTGTGTGAGGAACCATTTCCTCAAAGTTTGGAAAAATTATTTTGATACAACCTATATATATATATATATATCACTTACCCCTGTGTTTAAGCGTTAGCTGAATCACTTACTGTTCAAAGGCACAGTTTAAAATGCCCTCATTAACAACAAAAATTTATATTTCATGTAATAAAGAATTCGGACCCTATATATACACTACCGGCCATAATTATTAGGACACCCCAGGGTTTTAAAAAATGATTTAATTTGTTAATACTTCACAATAACATGTGGATCAAATGAATTTATAAATATTTAATAATTACCTACATTGCAGTTTCATCAATGAAAAAAATGAAAAAAATTAAGAGTGATTCGGACGAGTTCATCTTTGCTTCCTTGCCTTGTAAAATTTTGCAAAGTAATAATAAAAGAACCATTCTATTTTCATTTAGAATTATTCACTTGGCAATAAATGCTAAAAATAGTATGAAATACATCATTTCTTTAAAAAAAAGTTTTCATTTAGATTTATCCACTTATAAATAATATGAAATGCGTCATTTCTTTAAAAAGAAAACTCGGGTACCTTAATAATTATGGCCGGTGGTATATATATATATATATATATATATATATATATATATATATATATATATATATGTGTGTGTGTGTGTGTGTGTGTGTGTGTGTGTGTGTGTGTGTAATCTAAATGGTGCGATGGGTAAATTGTCGTTATTTGCCTTGTAAAATTTTGCAAAACAATAATTACAAAAGAACCATTCTATTTTCATTTAAAATTATCCCCTTAAAAATAGTATGAAATGCGTCATTTCTTTTTTTTTAAAAAAAAACTGGCGTGGCCTAATAATTATGGCTGGTAGTATAGATAAATTATGGTTAAGTGGTTACAACATTTGCTTTCCGACCAAGAGAGCTAGTTTCAAATCTAACCATGGTCGATATGAGAAAAAGGTCATTTATTCATGTTATCGGAGGGAAAAAGGAAAATGTCTGAAAATGGTGCCACAGATTAACCCAGCCCTTGTGAGGGGAACAGTGTGAGAGCCGTCGATGGTTGTGGTAGCAAGAAATGTTTCTTTTTACTTTTCGTAAGCTGGGAGGAAATATTGAGTCAATAATATTTTTCCAAATGAGTCTCTAATATCTGTGAGTTCTTTAATCTGGGCAATTTGTATAATTTGTTTTTCGGTGCGTGGTTTTTAGAAATATGCGTATTTTTTTCTTCCTTTCAAATGTTTCTTTTTACTTTTCGTAAGCGGGGAGGAAATATTTAGTCAATAATATTTTTCCAAATTAGTTTCTAAAAATCTGTCTGCGTCTTTAATCTGGCCGACAAAGATATTTTGGCTTCACTCTGGAAGCGTTAATTAAACGAATGTTTACACTGACCGGTGCGATAAAAGCCAAGAGTTCAATAATGTCATTGTACGTCATTCTAAGTAGCTTGTGATTCTTCAATGGCATACTTTTGGGTTGTAAAAATTGGGTTTGGTCTTTCTATATTTGAAGGACACCGTTTCATTGCAGGATTTTTCGACCGCTGGCGAGTAAAGCAATAAGCATTAATCGCCCAATTAAGTTTTTAATCGACTGAGTCGATCGGGCGAGTGAAATCTCAAAGACAATATATATATATATATATATATATATATATATATATATTAGTCATCCGCAGACAGATCTGTTTCGCTGTATCACAGCTCATCAGTACGGTTAGACTCCGATTGCTTTTTAACCCAGGATTAAAACTCGACCGAATTGGCTCTATCTCTACCCCAATATTGACCACTTTCATATATATATATATATATATATATATATATATATATATATATGAAAGTGGTCAGTATTGTGGTAGAGATAGAGCGTTTATTGAATTAATGCAGAGGAACTTGTCAGTTAACTGAGCAGAGTCATGCCGAATTTGAAGTTTCTTGGGGACACCGTTATGATGTCTTCAATCGCCAGGGCTAAATTTTCAATCGACGAAAATTCGAAGTGAGCATGAGAGTGTTCCCTTCTCTGTTTTAATCACACACACACACACACACACACACACACACACACACACACACACATACATATATATATATATATATATATATATATATATATATAGTTATGTTAATGTTTTGTTATGTTTTAGTCCGATGAAGTTCTTAACGACCAAACGCGCCACAAGAATTTTTTTTATTTTGTCATATATTTTTCTTCACTATTATTGTTTATATATAAATATATATATCGTTATTTCATATATATATATATATATATATATATATATATATATATATATTAAATACTACAAAAAAGTTCACTCTAATTGTTCTATAAGTTATTTTAAAATCGCACAGCTGTTTCTCAAGATGTTCAGCATAACTGTATTCGTTCCAGACAGACGTAAAGAAAGAGAGAGACCTCTTCGACCCCCAAAAAAAGATAAGATTAAATTCAGTGTGTGTGTGTGTGTTTTTTTTTTTATGTTCCTACAGATTTACAAAAAACATACAAAGTTTTCATTGTTAATACCATTCACATACATAAGATCCTTTATTCATCTGGCGTGTATGAGAAACTCTGCAATCCACTCAACGTACTAATACAAACGCCGTTTCAGTGAATAAGATGTCAAGTCTTGGGGGAAGGTAATTTGGCGGTAAGTGGATGGCCAGTTATCAGTGGCCCCAAGGGTTACTGACCATTTTGAAGGCTGGAGGTGGCTGACTAGTTCTATTAACGAATAACATGGCCGATTCAAAAGCAATGCAATTCTTTGTGTCCTTTTATGGACTGCCATCAATCATTGTCGAACAGGCGAGGACTGGGGCCAAATTGATTATTTTCATCCTCAATAGCACCTTCTCTGTTTCTTTCTAAGTTTGTGATTCTTTGCTTTACTCTATTCCTGTCAAGTCTTATTTAATCGTCTTTTCTTTTCAAACTGAATATTTTTTGCCTTACTCTCCTCCTACTTACTCTCCTTTTCTAATTCGCTAAATTCTTCTCTTTTGTCTTAGTATTTTTTCTGTTTTCTTTTTTTGGCTTCTTTTTCTCAATAATTTCTTTATTTTTATATTCTAGCTTTTTCTCTTTTTTTTTTCATTTTCTTTGAGTTATTTTCGTTTTTATTTTCTCCTTTTTTATTTTTTTCCCAATTATATTTTTTCTTCGTTTATAATTTTTTTTTTCTTCTATTAGTTTTCTCTAATTTTTTCTAATTATATCTTTTTCTTAACTTTTCATTGTTTACTTGAACGTTTCTTTCACGTTTTTTCTTTTCTGTTCGTTTTTTAATGATTTTTAAAGCTCGATTTCTGTTACAGTGGATTGCTTATCTATTCTTTTTCTAGTTGTAGTGGAAGTCCGTTCTAGTGAAGGGTAGTTGTATACTGTTGCAGGTTAACAGAATTTGGCCTGGTTGTAGATAGCCCACTATAAGTCATAAAATGATTACAAAATCAAGAAAAAGAAAATTGAATTGAAAATAACATTTTTATATATACACATATCAATTAATGTTTTTACAATTAAAGTCATACTTGAAGTATAGGTCCAACGGAGGTTAAATGTTCATGGCAAACAATATGTTGAAAGAGAATCAATGCTTAGGAATGTGGGGTGCGTGTAAGAGAGGAATGTCTTTGATGTAGTCGCTCCTTAGTTCAGTAAGTAGTTTTGAGATAGGGAAGAAGGAAGGAGAGGTGAAGGGACGAGCATAGTAGCCACTTGACTTGATCAAGGGAGATATTAATTACTCTCGCCTGTCACCATCGATCTGTCTGTTGGGTGCTTTCTGTCTCGGCTTTTTATTTCGGCTTTTTGGATCGCAGGTGATCATTTGGGATTTCACACTTGATTTGATTCTGGGTTTCCCATTGACTGATAAATAAAATTCGCGTATGATCTCGAACTGGAAATTTAATATTTGATTAATTTTTATTTTTCAACCGGAATATCTGCGCGAACCCGAATGCGCAACGACGACTTTTGGTCATTTGCTTCCTGGTCGTTATACAGCAAACATCTGGTCCATCGCTTTTGCTCGGTATCACCACACTGTGTCTCTCCTCCATTTTTTTGCCTCAATACAGTCTTCGTGACTGTTCTATCATTCTCATTCTTTTCTCTCGCTCCTTATTTTTTTTCCTATTTTCTATCATTCGTCATTGTCACTGTTATATCTCCTTTTTTTTTCTTTATTTATTCTTGCTTTCTTTTATTTCTCTTGCCATTGTCTTCCTTTATATTTTCACCTCCTCTTTTTTCAGTTTTTCTTCTTCTTTGTTCATTCATTTTCATTCGTTTTTCCTTTCTTTTTGCGATCGTCTTCGTTTCTCACTTTAATTCTCCCTTCCTTCTTTTTCAACATTCTTCTATTTATTCATTCATTCTTTCTTTCATTCTTTCTTGCTTGCTTTTCTTTTTCATCTCGTGCCATCGTTTTCTTGCTTTAATTCTCCTTTCCTTCTTTTTCAGTTTTTTTTTTCATTCATTCATTTTTTTCTTCCTTTCTTGTTTCTCTTTTGTTTTTTGTCATTGTCTTCGTTTTTTTCTTTAATTCTCTCACCACTTTTTCAATTTTCTTCTTTCTTTCCTTCTTTCTTTTTTCTTTCTTTATTTCTTTCTTTTTTCTTTCTTTCCTGTTTTCTTTCCTTCCTTCCTTCCTTCCTTCTTTCCTTCCTTCTTTCTTTACGTTTATGTTTAACCTTCTTCTACTTCTATGTGCCCTGTCCCGTCAGGACGTAGGCGATCATGGCCTTCCACTTTTTCCTATCTCTGGTGGCTCTGAGCACGCCTTCTGTTGCAGCATGCGATCCTCGTTCAGTCATCCACCTGATTAGGTCCTTCAAATATGTTATCTGTTGCTTTCCCCTGTCTCTTTTTCCTTCTATCTGGCCTGTTAGTAACAGATTCTCCAAGCCCTCTTTCCTCATTGCGTGTCCCATGAACTTCAGTTGTCTCTTTCTGTGCTCAGTATTAATTTCCTTTTTGTTTCCAACATTTCCAAGACCTCATCATTGCTCACATGTTCGATCCATGATATTCACAGCATCCTTCTGTAGAACCACATTTCCAGTTTTTCCTTCATCTTTGATGGTATTGTCCAGCATTCACTGCCATATTCCTTCAATGTTTAGCCTACCTTCTCGTTCATTCTTCATTTTTTTTTTACTTTTTCTTTATATTTTTACTTCATTTCTCTTTTCTTCTTCATAACGTTTCTTTCTTTATCCGCCGCTTGATTTCTTTCTATCCCCTATTTTTTTTCTTCTGTTATTCATCCTTATTCCTCCTCATTTTTCCCCCTTTCTCTCTCCGGAATTACCAAACATTTGATCTCTCCGGTTTATTCTAATTCTTTCTCTCTCAAACGTCTTCATTTCTCTTCTACGTTTCTGTGTTCCCTCGTCAATCAGAAGTCGACCTGTCAGACTTACAAAACAAGACGAGTATCAAGAACGAAGCAATTAAAACGAACTTACAAAATAAAAGAAACACGGATATGCCAAGCTGCTGATCAATCATCAATGTTGCAGACTAACACTACTTATATATATATATGTTACGGGAAGATTACCGAAGATTAACGAAACTTGGTTATAAACAACCGAAAATTTGAAATGATTTGTTTAAACATTATTTTTTATCAATACTCGTATTTGAGTAGATATTATGTTTTTAATAACAATATATTACATTGTTTTTAATCAAACAATATTTTATATTTATTTTTACCGGCCTGATTATTTACTATAAATTTTTATTACGAAAATGTGTATCATTCAGCAGGATTCGAACCTGCGACCCCTATCCACATAGAGGAAGCAACCATGCGATCTGGCACGTCTTAGACCTCCCGACCACGAATGACGATCAGTCTAAACGAGGACAAATTAAGCTTATAACACAATTTTCGAATCCATATTTGCTCTAAAATGTATCGTAATATCAGCATGTTACGGAAATTACCGAAGATTAACGAAACTTGGTTATAAACAACCGACAATTTTCATACATTTCAAAGCAGAGATGGTTATTAAGATGAATTCGAAAATTGTGTTATAGGCTTAATTTGTCCTCGTTTAGACTGATCGTCATTCGTGGTCGAGAGGGCTAAGACGCGCCAGATCACATGGTGGCTTTCCCTATGTGGACAGGGGTCGCAGGTTCGAATCATGCCGAATGACACATATTTTCGTAATAAAAATTTATCGTAAATAATCAGACCGGTAGAAACAAATATATATTACTGTTTGAATAAAAACAGAACATCTACTTAAATACGACTATCGATCAAAATAATGTTCAAACAAATTATTTCATATATATATATATATATATATATATATATATATATACGCTCTCACAGCCTGACTGAGGACTCTGGAAGAGTGGGGGACTTTGTAAACAGTAGCTAATCCAGCATATACGCATCGCTCATTCGATAATGAATTGGATCACTCTAGCTATTAGGCGTGTTTATACGCGCAAAAAAGCCTCTCTGCTTCTACCGGACGCTCGTGGCCTAGGGGTAGAATCGCCGCCTGACGCCGATTCATCTTTGTCCTCATCATATTATAATTAAGCTTGTTTTTTAGTCAACACGGATATTACACCCTGCCATTACCTTAGATAACCAATCGACCATATATATATATATATATATATATATATATATATACTAGCAGTATAGCCCGGCGTTGCTCGGGTGTAATGAAAAGTTATAAAACTAATCCATGGTCCTGGAGCTCAGATTCTTTGGACGTTGGCACGAAAGACTAAAAAGCAATAGTTGTTTCCAGTTAAAGCCAAACCGTAGACAAATTGTAAGAAAAATGAATGGATGTAAGTCAAATTTTGATTTCTTGGTATCGATATCAAATAAGTTTTTCGTCGTAAACTGAATTTTGAAGGCTAAATAAGTCCTTTGAGTAAATGGTATCTAAGAACTACAATGATACCTACTTAGAGCCAAACCCGAAGCAAAAACCAAAATAAAAAGGCTGAAAAAAACACAGACATACTGGCAGATAAACAGACCCACACACAAACATCTTGCCTTTTATATATATATATATATATATTATCGATTTTCTGCATTATTGTAAGGACTGCAACCTTGAAACTTCTGAATATCGTTTCTTATGTCTTTGTCTTTGATATTTATCGGGGGTACCTCGACAGAAAACCAAGCTAAGAACACACGCAGACGTTTACAGTACAATTGTGTAAATTTTCAAGAAAATCGGTTCAGCCGTTTCGGAGTCTATAGGTAACGGACACACACACACACACACACAAACACACCCAGAGGCACACGCACAGACATATTTCCATTTATAAATAAGTTTAGATATTTTTTTTTATGTTAATCGCGTTGTGGTATAATGGATAACGAATCGGAATGAATTCGAAATCCACTTGAATTAGTGGCATTCATTTACGAGCAAACAAATCTTCTCCTTCCGGCTATGGTTTAAATAGCAGTAAATTATGTTCTGTTTTTTTTAATCGTTTCACCCCAGGCAAGACGGAACCGCCACTGATGCGCAGAGGTTACATAAGAGTAAAAAATTAGGCAGGAGAAGAGTGAAGAGAAAGACCAACCAGTTACAGGGTAAGATAAGGATGTGAACACAGGAGTGAAGACAGTTACTAAGGTAGAGAGAAAGGAAAAGAACAAGATAGACGGGGTGATGTAGAAAGAGTGAAGAGAAAGACGAACCAGCTACAGGGGATGAAACAGAAAGGGCAAGAGAAGGATGTGAACACAGGAGTGAAGACAGTTAGGAAGGTAGAGAGAAAGGAAAAGAACTAGATACACGGGGTGATGTAGAAAGAGTGAAGAGAAAGACGAACCAGCTACAGGGAGTGAAAGAGAAAGGGCAAGAGAAGGATGAGAACACAGGAGTGAAGACAGTTACGAAGGTAGAGAGAAAGGAAAAGAACAAGATACACGGGGTGATGTAGAAAGAGTGAAGAGAAAGACGAACCAGCTACAGGGGGTGAAAGAGAAAGGGCAAGAGAAGGATGTGAACACAGGAGTGAAGACAGTTACGAAGGTAGAGAGAAAGGAAAAGAACAAGATACACGGGGTGATGTAGAAAGAGTGAAGAGAAAGACGAACCAGCTACAGGGGATGAAAGAGAAAGGGCAAGAGAAGGATAGGAACACAGGAGTGAAGACTGTTACGAAGGTCGAGAGAAAGGAAAAGAACTAGATACACGTGGTGATGTAGAAAGAGTGAAGAGAAAGACGAACCAGCTACAGGGGATGAAAGAGAAAGGGCAAGAGAAGGATAGGAACACAGGAGTGAAGACAGTTACGAAGGTCGAGAGAAAGGAAAAGAACTAGATACACGTGGTGATGTAGAAAGAGTGAAGAGAAAGACGAACCAGCTACAGGGGGTGAAAGAGAAAGGGCAAGAGTAGGATGTGAACACAGGAGTGAAGACAGTTACGAAGGTAGAGAGAAAGGAAAAGAAAAAGATACACGGGGTGATGTAGAAAGAGTGAAGAGAAAGACGAACCAGCTACAGGGGGTGAAAGAGAAAGGGCAAGAGAAGGATGTGAACACAGGAGTGAAGACAGTTACGAAGGTAGAGAGAAAGGAAAAGAACTAGATACACGGGGTGATGTAGAAAGAGTGAAGAGTAAGACGAACCAGCTACAGGGGATGAAAGAGAAAGGGCAAGAGAAGGATAGGAACACAGGAGTGAAGACAGTTACGAAGGTCGAGAGAAAGGAAATGAAATAGATACACGTGGTGATGTAGAAAGAGTGAAGAGAAAGACGAACCAGCTACAGGGGATGAAAGAGAAAGGGCAAGAGAAGGATGTGAACACAGGAGTGAAGACAGTTACGAAGGTAGAGAGAAAGGAAAAGAACAAGATACACGGGGTGATGTAGAAAGAGTGAAGAGAAAGACGAA
Source organism: Ascarosepion bandense (assembly GCA_037127315.1). NCBI lineage: Eukaryota > Metazoa > Mollusca > Cephalopoda > Sepiida > Sepiidae > Ascarosepion > Ascarosepion bandense. Next base: position 653,262 of record JBBBDQ010001848.1, read on the forward strand.
CCAGCTACAGGGGGTGAAAGAGAAAGGGCAAGAGAAGGATGTGAACACAGGAGTGAAGACAGTTACGAAGGTCGAGAGAAAGGAAAAGAACAAGATACACGGGGTGATGTAGAAAGAGTGAAGAGAAAGACGAACCAGCTACAGGGGATGAAACAGAAAGGGCAAGGGAAGGATGTGAACACAGGAGTGAAGACAGTTACGAAGGTAGAGAGAAAGGAAAAGAACAAGATACACGGGGTGATGTAGAAAGAGTGAAGAGAAAGACGAACCAGCTACAGGGGGTGAAAGAGAAAGGGCAAGAGTAGGATGTGAACACAGGAGTGAAGACAGTTACGAAGGTAGAGAGAAAGGAAAAGAACAAGATACACGGGGTGATGTAGAAAGGGTGAAGAGAAAGACGAACCAGCTACAGGGGGTGAAAGAGAAAGGGCAAGAGAAGGATGTAAACACAGGAGTGAAGACAGTTACGAAGGTCGAGAGAAAGGAAAAGAACAAGATACAGGGGTGATGTAGAAAGAGTGAAGAAAAAGATGAACCAGCTACAGGGGGTGAAAGAGAAAGGGAAAGAGAAGGATGTGAACACAGGAGCGAAGACAGTTACGAAGGTAGAGAGAAAGGAAAAGAACAAGATACACCGGGTGATGTAGAAAGAGTGAAGAGATAGACGAACTATCTACAGGGGATGAAACAGAAAGGGCAAAAGAAGGATGTGAACACAGGAGTGAAGACAGTTACGAAGGTCGAGAGAAAGGAAAAGAACAAGACACACGGGGTGATGTAGAAAGAGTGAAGAGAAAAACGAACCAGCTACAGGGGGTGAAAGAGAAAGGGCAAGAGAAGGATGTGAACACAGGAGTGAAGACAGTTACAAAGGTAGAGAGAAAGGAAAAGAACAAGATCCACGGGGTGATGTAGAAAGAGTGAAGAGAAAGACGAACCAGCTACAGGGGATAAAAGAGAAAGGGCAAGAGAAGGATGTGAACACAGGAATGAAGACAGTTACGAAGGTAGAAAGAAAGGAAAAGAACAAGATACACGGGGTGATGTAGAAAGAGTGAAGAGAAAGACGAACCAGCTACAGGGGATGAAAGAGAAAGGGCAAGAGAAGGATGTGAACACAGGAGTGAAGACAGTTACGAAGGTAGAGAGAAAGGAAAAGAACTAGATACATGGGGTGATGTAGAAAGAGTGAAGAGAAAGACGAACCAGCTACAGGGGGTGAAAGAGAAAGGGCAAGAGAAGGATGTGAACACAGGAGTGAAGACAGTTACGAAGGTAGAGGAGAAAGGAAAAGAACAAGATACACGGGGTGATGTAGAAAGAGTGAAGAGAAAGACGAACCAGCTACAGGGGGTGAAAGAGAAAGGGCAAGTGAAGGATGTGAACACAGGAGTGAAGACAGTTACGAAGGTCGAGAGAAAGGAAAAGAACAAGATACACGGGGTGATGTAGAAAGAGTGAAGAGAAAGACGAACCAGCTACAGGGGGTGAAAGAGAAAGGGCAAGAGAAGGATGTGAACACAGGAGTGAAGACAGTTACGAAGGTAGAGAGAAAGGAAAAGAACTAGATACACGGGGTGATGTAGAAAGAGTGAAGAGAAAGACGAAACAGCTACAGGGGGGGAAAGAGAAAGGGCAAGAGAAGGATGTGAACACAGGAGAGAAGACAGTTACGAAGGTAGAGAGAAAGGAAAAGAACAAGATAGAAGGGGTGATGTAGAAAGAGTGAAGAGAAAGACGAACCAGCTACAGGGGGTGAAAGAGAAAGGGAAAGAGAAATATGTGAACTCAGGAGCGAAGACAGTTACGAAGGTAGAGAGAAAGGAAAAGAACAAGATACACGGGGTGATGTAGAAAGGGTGAAGAGAAAGACGAACCAGCTACAGGGGGTAAAAGAGAAAGGGCAAGAGAAGGATGTAAACACAGGAGTGAAGACAGTTACGAAGGTAGAGAGAAATGAAAAGAACAAGATACACGGGGTGATGTAGAAAGAGTGAAGAAAAAGACGAACCAGCTACAGGGGGTGAAAGAGAAAGGGAAAGAGAAGGATGTGAACACAGGAGTGAAGACAGTTACGAAGGTAGAGAGAAGGAAAAGAACAAGATACACGGGGTGATGTAGAAAGAGTGAAGAGAAAGACGAACCAGCTACAGGGGATGAAAGAAAAATTGCAAGAGAAGGATGTGAACACAGTTTTGAAGACAGTTGCAAAGTTAGAGAGAAAGGAAAAGAACAAGATACACGGGGTGACGTAGAAAGAGTGAAGAGAAAGACGAATCAGCTACAGGGGATGAAAGAAAAAGGGAAAGAGAAGGATGTGAACACAGGAGTGAAGACAGTTACGAAGGTCGAGAGAAAGGAAAAGAACAAGATACCCGAGGTGATGTAGAAAGAGTGAAGAGAAAGACAAACCAGCTACAGGGGATGAAAGAAAAAGGGCAAGAGAAGGATGTGAACACAGGAGTGAAGACAGTTACGAAGGTCGAGAGAAAGGAAAAGAACAAGATACACGAGGTGATGTAGAAAGAGTGAAGAGAAAGACGAACCAGCTACAGGGGGTGAAAGAGAAAGGGCAAGAGAAGGATGTGAACACAGGAGTGAAGACAGTTACGAAGGTCGAGAGAAAGGAAAAGAACTAGATACACGGGGTGATGTAGAAAGAGTGAAGAGAAAGACGAACCAGCTACAGGGGATGAAAAAAAAGGGCAAGAGAAGGATGTGAACACAGGAGTGAAGACAGTTACGAAGGTCGAGAGAAAGGAAAAGAACAAGATACACGGGGTGATGTAGAAAGAGTGAAGAGAAAGACGAACCAGCTACAGGGGGTGAAAGAGAAAGGGCAAGAGAAGGATGTGAACACAGGAGAGAAGACAGTTACGAAGGTCGAGAGAAAGGAAAAGAACAAGATAGACGGGGTGATGTAGAAAGAGTGAAGAGAAAGACGAACCAGCTACAGGGGATGAAAGAAAAAGGGCAAGAGGAGGATGTGAACACAGGAGAGAAGACAGTTACGAAGGTCGAGAGAAAGGAAAAGAACAAGATACACGGGGTGATGTAGAAAGAGTGAAGAGACAGACGAACCAGCTACAGGGGGTGAAAGAGAAAGGGCAAGAGAAGGATGTGAACACAGGAGCGAAGACAGTTACGAAGGTCGAGAGAAAGGAAAAGAACAAGATACCCGATGTGATGTAGAAAGAGTGAAGAGAAAGACGAACCAGCTACAGGGGATGAAAAAAAAGGGCAAGAGAAGGATGTGAACACAGGAGTGAAGACAGTTACGAAGGTCGAGAGAAAGGAAAAGAACAAGATAGACGGGGTGATGTAGAAAGAGTGAAGAGAAAGACGAACCAGCTACAGGGGGTGAAAGAGAAAGGGCAAGAGAAGGATGTGAACACAGGAGTGAAGACAGTTACGAAGGTAGAGAGAAAGGAAAAGAACAAGATACACGGGGTGATGTAGAAAGAGTGAAGAGAAAGACGAACCAGCTACAGGAGATGAAAGAGAAAGGGCAAGAGAAGGATGTGAACACAGTTATGATGACAGTTGCATAGAGAGAAAGGAAAAGAACAAGATACACTTGGTGATGTAGAACGGGCTGGAGTCAAGTAGATGAGAGATGGGAATCGACATTGCATTTAAATTACTGGAGGTTGTAGCCATCAGTAAAGCGAGTATATAAAATGAGTTATATAGGCGGGAAGTTCGAGAAAAAAAGCCAATGGAGTAAAATTTTCGCCGGCATTTGGTTGATTTAAATGTAAAAGGGTGGGACCTGGTTGCCATCTAGTTGCATCTTGTGGAAGGGACAGAAGAGACTTAAGTTCGTCAGAGCTGAAGCCATGAAAATATTTGTAGAATAGACAGAGGGAAGCCACATCCTGCCGGTAAGACATTGGCTGTAGTCGAGCTGTCAGGTCGGTACCAAGCACATTACAGATTCTCATTCGGCGCCTGTCGAGAACACTGAGATGAACAGCAGAGGCCCTTGACCAGATATAGTATTGGTTGGCAACCAGTCTACCTCAGAATGTAATGGCAACCTAGTACGCAAAAAATCTTCTGTCAGCGGTGTTTCTTTCGAGACATGATCGCCAAAGCGGAGGACACTTTAATGACTGACTGAATATTATTAGTGTTCAAATTAAGCCTAAATGCTACAAATGTTCTGCCTTATGTAAGGGAAATTTTAACAATTGTATTCCTAATGTCAAGACTATAAACGATGCTCTCTGTAGTTTAATTCTGGGGGTAATGAAATCCTTGAAAAATGGATCAAGAGTAAGACCCGATTCTGTCATAAAGAATTGGTCAACTGATTGCATTAACAGAAAATCCGAAAATAACAGAAAATTTTAAAAACATCCGTCAGTTAAGTGCCATACGTGATACATGCTTGGGCGATCATGTCTGGAAAGAAGCATGACTGACTGGGCAGAAGATTATCCCGCAGTAGGTTGCCATTACTTTCTGCAGTAGACTGGTTGCCAGCCAAAGCTATAGAACCCAATCTGTCCTGTTATTTAACCCATAACTGGAGGGAAGAGACGTATTAATACCTCTCCCAAGGAAATGCAAGGAATTCAACTAGAATTCGAACTATTCCCCGATTTCTCGTTCCGAGCCGATAATCACTGCACCACAACCACACATCCCACTCAATTATAAAAAGCGACAAACAAATAGGAAGGCTCACAAAACGACACATACTCAGTGATATAGATTATCTATCATTGTGCTCTTGTAAGTTTTCTGTTAGGCACTCAAGTTTTGAACACTATCCACATAGGTTCGATTATGTTAAGGTCAGAACATTGGGTAAGTTAATCTTTTATCAATAGGTCTTCCTCAAAAAGAAACTTATTTGTACATGCAAAGTATAGCAGAGTGATCCAACCATATTTCAGCCTTACGGCCATATTACGTTAAAACACATACAATCTTCGAATTAAAGCAACGTCTAGTCTGGTCATTATCGAGATGGGTGTCTGCTTTTGAATACCAAGTGCTGTCAGCTTGGATGTGTGTCCGTTGTAATGTATAATCGGAGAGCCGATTATTCAAACGGGTGGGTTATATTCATTTACACGCATCTACCCTCTTCTCCCCTCAAATATGAGTATATTAGTAGCTTTTGTACCAGTAAATCATTATTATCTCAAAAATAAATTCTTAAATTCAGAAAATACTTTCTGGCTTTAAATAACATACAAAGAGTTGATAAGTAGTAAAAAACAAAGCAATTTTAAATATTTCAACTTTCCCATAAGAGGTGAGACTTCAGACTACTGTTCAGTGTTCTATCAAGTTTTATGAACTTTTTTTGCTTTGATGTAGTTTCCATTCATTAAACCCAATCACTGAATTTGAATGTCTTTGTTGCATAAGTTTGATTTGTTTCTTGCAGCAATAGACTTCTTATTGGCATTAATATTAAATTCTACTTTATTTTTGTCACTGTTTTTATATTAATTTGGTCTTCCTTGTGTTGAAAGCACGAAACGGGAATAAAGCTGCATAACCTAGAAGAGAGTGAGTAGGAACTATAAGAATAGAATTTATGGTTGCATGTAGCAATTTTAAGAGTAAAAAGATGAGACCTAACCGCCAATCTTGTCTTACGCTTAAATTCATGAAGTTGAGTTACCAAGTGAGAAAGTTTATCAGAACAATCTCCAAGAAAAATATTTATAGAAAAGTAATAGGAAAGATAAATTATGGCGGTAGGAAAATGACTGAGGCCGAGATGCCAGCACATGATACGTGAAACTGCAGATTCTTCTTTGGATTTTAAAAAGAAAAATAAATAATGCGTAAAGTATTATAGATATTAATTTGGAGGCTTTAGTGGATAATTTCGAAGGGAAAAAATCCTGGAATCAAGAAAAAAAATACTAAAAAAAAAAACAGTATAAAAATAAATATTTTCATGGTGGCATCACCCATTCAACGGACTTAACTCTTCCATCAACTACATATACTTCCCCTCACAAGAGGTGGTATATACATCAGAAGGGCAGAGATAAGCAGAGCGACAGGTAGAGATAGCCAACACTGCTACCGTACAATCATTGTGAGTCCCAGTTTTTGTATTACTTCTTCTTCTATGTGCATTGTCCCTTCAGAACGTAGGCGATCATGGCCCTCCACTTTTCCCTATCCCTGGTGGCTCTGAGCACGCATTCTCCTGTTACAGCACGCAACCCTCGTTCCATCATCCACCTGATTAGGTCCTTCAAATACGTTATCCGTTGCTTTCCCCTGTCTCTTTTTCCCTCTATCTGGCCTGTTAGTATCAGATTCTCCAAGCCCTCCTTCTTCATTGCGTGTCCCAGGAACTTCAGCTGTCTCTTCCTACTACTTAACCTTTATTTATCGTTATACTAACAGAGTATTTTGCTGTGTTTAATATATATATATATATATATATATATATATATATATATATATATATATCGTTATTTCCTATTTTGATTGTTGTTGTATTATTTTTTTGCTGGATTCTTAATCGGGTGCGTAACAATAAGAATGCTTTTTTTCTGTTTTGAAATCATTTCATAGGGCGACAAAGATTTGCATTTAAATCTAAAACACATTTGATAGTAAGTTTACATGTCATTGTATTTTGATGAAAACGAAATTATATTAAAAGATTGCGAAACCCTAAAAACCTATCTTGAAACCTTATTTTTTTTTCTATTTCATATTATTTACCTTCTTTCCCCTCTCATATAAGAAAAGAATTTTCTGTTTTACCATACTTTTTTTTTTTTTATCTTTCAAAACTTCTTTCAGAGGATTTTCATTTATTTTTTAATCAACAGGAATTTATTTTTTCTCGGCTTGTGAAATCTTGTTATCTTTGTCAGCGGTTCCAACGGCTCTTGTGGTTCCTTGTTATGTTCTCGGTTGCCAATCCCCAGAATAGAAAGCACAAGTGTTATGTGTTGGTCAAAATGACTTTAAATATTAAAATTTATAATGAATGTGTTAAATATTTAAAGAGAGTCCCCATAAATAGGCTTATTGTTGAATGAATTATCTGTTTCTCACTTGTCATGGCAAATATGCCGAGTTTTATGACGTTGGTAGCATATTCACTGCATGCTCGGATTTGAAAAGGTTATTTCTTTCTGTCTTTCTTTCTTTTCTTCTTTTTGGTTTGGGATTTTTTTCTCTTTGTTCTTTTCCTCTTTTTTTTTTCCTTCATTTTCCTTTCCTTCTTTTTTTCGTTCTTTTGTTTTTTCCTCTTTTTTTATTGCTTATTTATTCCGTTTTTCTTTTAGTTCCTTTCTCCATTTCATCTCTCTTTTTCTTTTCTCCGTCTTTCATTTTTCCACTCTTTTTTCTTTCTTTCTTTCTTATTTTAACTTTCTTGCTTATTTTTCTTTCTTACCTTTTTCTTTACTCATTTTCTTTTTTCTTCCTTTTCTTTTTTATTTAAACTTTCAGATATACTGACAGACACGAAGTTTTGATAGACAATACTTTGTCAGAACTTCTGACCAAACAGTCAAATATATATATATATATATATATATATATATATATATATATATATATATATATATATCCAGGGTACAGGACAACAACTCCAACAAACATGGAAGGGAGGGTGCATGTGGATAACAACTCTCAAAAAACAACCTCTGTCTGTCAACCCTATGTAAAGGGGTTATCGGAGAAGATACAAAGGATCTGTGATCCATATAACATCAGGACGATCTTCAGAAGTGGTTCTACACTTCGCAGGTACCTCTCACGATTAAGAACCCCAACAGAAGAGGACATGACTAAGGACTGTGTGTAGACTGTGGAAAGTAATATAAAGTAGAAACATGCCGCCCACTTAATGTAGGGCTACAAGAACATCGGGATGCCGTAACACGAGGGGAGATAGAAATATCATGCATAGCTGACCACATATGAAGGGAGAAAGGGGATTACTACCCCCTGTTAGATGAAGTTGAAATAAAAGATTGAGAACGGCACTGGAAACTATGTAAACTTAAGGAACCAGCACATATGCTAGGCTACAAAAATCTCCTAAGCCGACCAAGCATCGAGATGAATACAGTATGAGAACCTGTAATACGGAGTGCCGGAGAAAATCATTAGTGTCAAAAATCTGCAATATGAGCAGATAAAAGCAAAATACTAAAGAAAACCATTAACATCAAAAATTGCAATTTGAACTCTGGTAAAAAGTACTAAAAAAACCATTAACATAAAAAATACTAGAGAAAACTATTAACAACAAAAATTGAAATATGAACTCTGGTAAAAAACGGTTACTAAACATTAAGTTTATAAGTCTCAGAAATTCATTTGTTGTTGTCCTTAAAGACACAAAGAATCGGTTCGAAATTTCAAGCGCCTGAAGAAGCAGGAGCCTACAACGGCTGAAGCATTGTACAAATGGCAACCAAGATAAGGACAATAGTCCGAATAATCTAAATAATGTAAACACTACCTCATCTCAGAAATATAAAGAAATACTGAAATACTTACTAAATCTTCAACTTGTAATTACCTCCGTGCACCTTCCTATCTTTGTCTCAATAAAAAGTTTGAATTAGCTACGTTAATATTTTAAACCAAAGAAATGAACTTACTGTTAACTGTAAACAGTTCATTGTTTACTTTACCGTATGAGTCGTAATGTTAAGAATTTATGTATACTATTTTCACTGGTGTTTTTATTTACCTTTAATTGATGGGTATTTTTATCTAGCATAAATGGTCAAATCAATATTTGGTAGGCATTTAATTTGGCTTGTATTATCATATTAATATTTGCTAAGTATTTAATTTAACACAGACATCCAAACTATATAGTTATCATAGATTTTCATGTTAATATTCCATAGATTTTAATCTAGCGTATACCCCATTAATATTTATTAAGTCTTTTTATTATAGCACCAATCTTTAATTTATTATCTAATAATTTTGATTCTTAAGGCATCAATTTCACATTTCTGAATTTCGTATTATTTTGTTTTATCTGTGTTCAGATTAGGATATATACTTGGGCACATGGGTTTCTCTACGTATCAATGTATGTATGTATGTATGTTTGCATGTGAGCTTATGTACTACTAGGCATATAGATATTTTGTTCCACATGCTAATGCGTATGTTTATGTATGTATATATATGCATCTATATATGTATACATATATGTATACAAATATTTTTATATATGTATGTATGGTTATATATGTACTTCTATGTGTACGTGTATTTGTGTGTATATCTGTTCTCATGTACACACACACACACACACACACACACACACACATACATATATATATATATATGTATATATATTTATATGTGTGTGTGAAAAGTGTATGTATATAGTTATAAATATCAATATATATATGCAATTTGTTATATATATTATATTATTTATATATTATATATGCGTGGTACTTATTTGAAAGTGTTCAATATCAGTGATAGATCTGAAATATTCATATAGATAGGTGTGAGTTTGTAACCCTAAAAAACAGGGTTCTATATGAATATATATATATATATATGTGTGTGTGTGTGTGTGTGTCCCTTTTTACTTCCTTCCTTTTTCTTTTTATTCTTCCTCCTACCATTTCCTTCGACGAGACAAGGCTAAATTTCAACTTTTAATTCTCCACTCAGTTAAGGAGTAGGGGTTTTCAAAAAATAAAAATAGACATAGATTTCTGTCTGCTTTCTTATTAATCCCACCCCTTTAATTTTCCGTGATGAAAAATTTTTTTTAATTTCCGATGGTAAAATATTTTTGTTCATTTTGTCATTTGGCTTTTTGAAATAAAAAAAATTTGATGCTGATGCTGATGATGATGACACGAGGAATTTTTCGTAGAAATTGCCATTCAACGAATTTGAACATCGGAATTTGTTTTATTTTACAATTGGCTCTGTAATTTGAATATATAAATTGCATTGGACCCTAATATTGAATATTAATTAAGATCGGGGTTTTGGGATTTACCTACCTGCTTTTCCTTTTGGATTAAAGTTACAATATATATATATATATATATATATATATATATATATATATATATATATATATATATATATAAGTACTTTTACTTTCCTTCCGAGATAATTTTTACTTCCGAGATCATATATATATATATATATATATATATATATATATATATGTGCTCTTGTCTATGCACGTAATATATGTGTACGTTTGCTTTTGTGTGAGTGTTCCACTTGTTTTCGTATGTTTATGGCAAAAATGGTGTGTGAGTAGATCCATGTGTGTGTTTTTATTCGGTGTCTTATGCATTGTGGACTTTAAGACGTGTACTTATTCTGTTTTTACTTGTGTATTTGCGTGCGTATATATTTAATTTTGTTTATTTGTTTTCTGCACTGAAATATGACTTTGTCTGTTTTGACCTTTTTTTTTTAATGCCCGGCCCATGTCATCTTATTAATTTGTTTCTACTTGTATCCAATATTGTAGCCTTTACAGATGTTTTCCAAACCTGGCTTTTAAATTTAACGGATAAATTGAGACGTCGAAATATATATATGTATATATTTGTGCGTATATGTATCTGTACGTGTGTATGTATACTAATATGTTTGTATGTATACTAGTATATATTTGTCTATTTGTCCATATGTGGATATCTATGTATTTGCATATGTGTGCGTCTATTTCCTTTCCTCGTTTCATATTTGTATAATTTACAATAAATCTAATGCTGATGCTATATATATATATATATATATGTATGCATTATGGTTGTTTTTTCTTAATACAACTTGCACCCATGAAGATGATCTCGGAAGGAAAGTAAAAGTACTAGGGAACGTCGAGAAATAATAAAACCAACTGTAAATGTTACACCGGATGTGCGTTGTGGTGCAGTGGATATCGGCTCGAAACCGGGGAGCCGAGTTCGAATTTCAGTTGAATCCATTGTATTCACTTACGCGCAAATACCCTTGGGAAAGGTATTAATCCGTCTATTCCTTCCAGTTATGGGTTAAATAGCAGGATAGATTGGGTTCTATAGCCTTGGTAGGCAACCAGTCTACCGCAGAAAGCAATGGCAACCTACTGCGGAATAATCCTCTGCCCAGTCAGTCATGTCTCTTTCGAGACATGATCGACCAAGCGTTTACCATTTATGGCACTTAACTAACTAAATGTTACACCACATTTCTTACAACTTTCAATGATGATACACGAGAGATAGTCCGTGAGTACGAACTGATTTTATTAAAAATAAACTGATATATAATTTTTGCAATTTATTTAATCTGAAACACACACACACACACACACACACACACACACACACACACACATATATATATATATACATCACCAAGGAATAAACAGAATTTTGAAGACATTCTATATACTAAAGTAAACAACCTGTTTCGTCCCAAATCTCTTCAAGTTTAATTTTTGGGAAATTTAATCTTTCAAAATAAAAGACAATTACAATGAAAGAGAGAGAGAAAAAATATGCAAAAGTGCTGGAGTCCAACCAAATTCAAACCCAACAAGCAATCTCTCAGCTTACAGGGAAAAGGCTCGCGAGATTTGATGTAAATGGACTCCAGAGCTTTTAGATGATATAAGAAGTACAACTTGGATAATATTGAAAAAAAAGTCTGCACTCAATCCAGCAACACACTCCCTGCTAGTTATGTCATGTTGTGCTATAGATAACCCGGAAGCATTTACCATTTGACTACGACTTACGGCCGGATTAAAAATTCTGGGGGGTAAATGCTGTTTAATTCTATAATCCAAACGCTGAGATGTTCTACTCAAACATTACCAGAAAAGTAAAATTGGCTAATAAAACGTGAAATCCACCTTGCTAAAGATTTATTTTCTGTACCAATATAAGGAAGATGCAAATAAATCGGACATTTGTAACAACATGCGGCTTAACCTTATAAAATTTGTTCATAACATCACGCATAATGGAATCCAAACTGTCCGAAGGATATTCATTTTTAGAAAGTGTCATCTTAATAAAATCCATTTCACCGCAGAGGAAGGAATTATAACAAGTTTTATGAGCTCGAAATGTCAGTGTTCCAATTAAATGAATTTTCCGTTGACGTGAACAGAAAGAGTCCCAACGTGTTAACAACACTGAAAGGGTCAGTCAGTTAAGTGCCATACGTGATACACGCTTGGGCGATCATGTCTCGAAAGAGACATGACTGGCTGGGCAGAAGATTATCCAGCAGTAGGTTGCCATTGCTTTCTGTGGTAGAATGGTTGCCGATCAAGGCGAAAGAACCCAATCTGTCGTGTTATTTAACCCATAACTGGAAAGAAGAGACGGATTAATACCTTTCCCAAGGGTATTTGCGCGTAAGTGAATACAATGGATTCAACTGGAATTCGAACTCGGCTACCCGGTTTCTCGTTCCGAGCCGATATCCACTGTACCACAACGCACATCCTTTCTGAAAGGGTAGTCTTCCTAAATACTGAAGTAGAAAATCTATCGTTATTTTTCTGGACTAAAACATCCAAGAAAGCAAGAAAGACAGACAACAATTAGACTATTATATATATATATATATATATATATATATATATGTATATATATATATAGTCATCCGCAGACAGATCTGTTTCGCTGTATCACAGTTCATCAGTACAGTTAGACAGCCGATTGCTTTTTACCCAAGTCTGAAACCCGACCGAATTGGCGTCAGTCGGCGATTCTACCTCTGAGCTACGGGCGCTCGGTAGAAGAAGGTAGACTTTTTGCGTGTATATTATTATACACGCTCATATATATATATATATATATATATATATATATATAAAGTACTATGAGTAAAAGTGTTCAATATCAAAGATATAAGCAGATGTCAATATAAAAGTGGACACTTGTGTCAACACCAAGCAGGGACAATATCACGTTGATAAAAAAATCTCGTTGGAAACAAAGAAAAGAATACTAGACTGTTTTGCGTTATCTGTCCTCGAATATGGAAGCTGCTACAATCTCCAATAATTGGAATTTAAAGTCAATAGTCATCTCCAATCTCACTAATCTGCATCCTCTCTCTCATGCTCCTTTCTCCGTCGACTCCACTCTCATCAGTATTCTCATCCTTCTCTTACCCACTTCCTGACACCCCCTATACCCTGTCACTCTTTCTCATAACTTTCCTCCTATGTAACCCCCTGCGCACCAGTGGCAGTAAACTGCCTTGTTTTGGGCGATATGTTTATAAAAAAAGAAGATGTTGGAGAATCTCGTCAAAAATGAAGGAAACGTTCGAAGCAAGAGGAATGTGGTTCTACAGAAGGATGTTTAGGATACCATTGACCAAACATGTCAGCAACGACGAGGTTTTAGAGAATATGAAAACGAAAAGGAAATTTATGCTTAATATCAGGGAGAGACAGTTTAATTTTCTGGGAGACATAATGGGAAGGAAGGCTTGGAGAGTCTGATATTCACAGGGTGTACAAAGGGAAAGAGAGACAGGGAAAAACAGCGCATGACATACTTAATGGGCTTAAGCAAATGAGTGGCAGGTCATAGTTTGGGAAAAACAACAAGACAGATTGTATTAAGAGCTACAATGGACAGAACGATTTGAAGTGCCACGATCGTATAAGTTCTTGATAGAAAATACTTGTACGTACATAAATAATTATTGAATAATTATAAACTGTGGTATCAGATATATATTCAAATGAATCTAAACTTATTTATAAATGGAGCTTTGTCTGTGTGTGTGTCACTGTGTGTGTCCGTTACCTATAGACTCCTAAACGGCTGAACCTATTTTATTGAAAATTTACACAGTTGTACTATAAGCGTCTGCTAATGTTCTTAGCCAGTTTTTGTGTCGAGGTACGCCCGATAAATATCGAAAATCGATAATCGATAATCGAAAAAGTCGGGTTATAGAAGGAGTGGTCCGATTTTAATCAAATTTCATACACTCATAGACAAAGACATAAGAAACGATATTCAGAAGTTTCAAGGTTGCAGTTCTTAAAATAATGCAGAGAATCGTTAATATATATATATATATATATATATATATATATAAGCGGCAAGATGTTTGTGTGCGTGTCTGTTTATCTGTCTGTATGTCTGTATTTTTTTCAGCCCTTTTATTTTAGTTTTTACTTCGGGTTTGGCTCTAAGTAGGTATAATTGTAGTTCTTAGTCTCAGCCATGATACCATTTACTCAGAGGACTTATTTAGCCTTCAAAATTCAGTTTACGACGAAAGAAACTTATTTTATATCGATACCAGGAAATCCAAATTTGACTTACATCCATTCATTTTTCTTTCAGTCTACGGTTTCGCTTTAACTGGAAACAACAATTGCATTTTAGTCTTTCGTGCCAACGTCCGAAGAGTCTGAACTCCAGGACTATGGATTAGTTTAAAGCCTTAATTACACCCGAGCAACACCGTGCTGTACTGGTGGTATATATATATATATATATATATATATATATATATATATATATTACGGAAACTAACGAAGATTATCAAAACTGGTTATAAACAACCGACAATTTGAAATGATTTGTTTGAACATTATTCTTGATCGATACTCGTATTTAAGTAGCTATTCTGTTTTATAATCAAACAGTATTATATATTTATCCTACTGGCCTGATTATTTACCATAAATTTCTGTTATGAAAATGTGTGTCATTCGGCAGGATTCGTACCTGCGACCCCTATTTTTATAGAGGAAGCCACCATGTGATCTGTTGCATCTTAGATTTCTTGCCCGCTATTGACCGATCAAAAATAATGATAATGTTCAAACAAATCATTATATATATATATATATATATATATATATATATATATATATATATAAGAAAGAATAAATCTAAGTAAGAGCCAACAAACCTCCCTAGGTTTCACCCTACAGCTCGTCAGGGGTTAAGGAGGCTCCTTACCCTGACGAGCCGTAGGGTAAAACCTAAGTAGGTTCGTTGGCTCTTACTTAGATTTATTCTTTCTTTGTTGGTCTACAATTGTATTGAGCGCTTGAATGTTAGGGTTCTCGTCTCGGGTTTTTTTCTTTCCTACGAGTATTTGACTTATGTTCATGTACTTCATTTGTTTCTTTTTTTACTTCCTCTTTTTTCCCCTCCGAGTTTGTTCTCGGCGGGTTTTTCGAGATGAACTAAAATATAGTATAACAATTATTAGTTTTAGCATTATTATTTTTGTTACTATTACTATTGTTATTATATATATATATATATATATATATATATATATATATATAATGTGTTCGTAGTTTTATTGAAAATGAGTAAGGTAAACATATATATATATATATATATATATATATATATATATATATTTTATTGAAAATGTGATGTGCAAGGTAAACGTATATATATATACCTTACACATTTTCAATAAAACTACGAACACATTTCTTTGTTAATATTTTGATAATGCAAACTTACATAGACCCAGACGAAGGGTAAAAAATATCAACTGCAAATTCCATACGTAAGCGAACGTCATTTTTTTCGACGTCGCTTCTAAAGTGCACGCTCATAAAAGGAAAAAAATTCTCCTGCTCTAGTTATTTCTTGCCTTTTCATTTCCCCAACTACTCCGAGTCTTTTTGGCTGTTTCATCGACCTTCCAGTCCGTCTACACATTTTTATCCCGGCAAATTAATGATTGAGTCTTGTAACCGGAAAACGAGGGCGCCTTCTTACTGGAAGGACAATTCTACTTCCGTTCTTTGAATCCAGAATAACGAAGTGGGCTATTCGTCTGTCTCGGACATTTAGTGCCCAGAGTTTGACCCGTTAAAAGCTTTATTGAAACGTTGTTCTTTTGCAAGTGTAATATGAATAGAATCGAAAATAAAAGGAAATCACTTTAGGGTTTTGTGATGGAATGATTGATCGAACATTTACAAACAAAATGACATAAACATATTTTTCTTTTTGTTTTTTTTTTTAAATATATTTTCATTGAGTCATAAAATCGAAATAAATGGTCATATTGACGGGATATTTTCTTATTTGTGAGACCATTAAGGGAAAGTATATTAGAATTTGTGGTCATAAATGTGGCCCAAGCATTTCCTACGTCTACACCGGTAGTTTTCAACCGGCGTCCATATGCACCCTGGAGGGTCCATATACACCCTTGGGGTTTCATATAACATTACTGTGGGCTCACACAAAAGAATTACAAATTGTAATCGACGTCAATATTTTAGAGATCCAAAGAGCAATTTTGTTTTAGAACTATTGTTACAACTATTGTTACAACTATTGTTACAACTGAGAATTGGGATTTCTACTGTAATTAATATTTAATCAATATTAAGATAATAATTTACTCAAAATATAAAAGCAACTCTAATGAATCATTATTAATTAGTTTGAGTTTTGTTTAACGGCATATCAACATCTGTGGGTTATTTAATGCCAAAAAGGTGGGGTTTTAAGTTTTTTTTAATGTCCGGTTATAGTGAGAAGATTAATTTTGATAGATTTTAATGAAAAATTTTATTTTATTCTTTTCATTTTAGAAAACTAAAGATGTCTCCTAGTTTTGTAATTTAAAATGTTTTGCTCAGAATAATTTTTATCCTTCAAAAATGTGTATTTTTCTATAAAAGTCTATATTTATGCATATATTTCTACAAAAGTCTATTTTTATACTTTCATAGTGTTTTCACTCCAGTTTAGAGGTTAATCTCACTACCAAGTCCCAGGATCGAACTCATGACCACTAGATGATAGCTGGGACCCTTACAGGTGCTACCACTCCGGGTCAGAGTGAACCTGGGAACAACAGTAATTAAGAAGTGGTTTCATGCTTCTTACGACGTTCCAATCAGAGGCCTTGCTACCGGATGCAGTTTATAGTCATGCCCAGGACCCTCATTATTAATTAATTGGCAGATAATCATATTTAATTAACAGCTATTGCTTTAATACACATGACATACCTGACTAATATGATTTATTTCTGAGATGAGTAATTTTCAATAATCTTGGAATTATTTCGAACTTTTGTTCTCATCTTGGTCGATATAACCTGAAGATGATGATGATGACCAGAGGGTACTTGGTCGAAACGTTATGTCTATTATAACACTTATATCAACCAAGAACACAAGTTAGAAATAATTCCAAGATTATTGGAAATCTCAGAAATAAATCCAAATTATGACAAGTGTCACGAACCCACTAACATAATTCAGTTGTCAAAATGCACCTGACACTGAATATAAAAGGCTCCAAAAATACACCGCTAAAGTCCTTCGGTTGTAGTGGATATAGTAGTTGGTTATACATGCGTTATTATCATCTAGTGGTCATGAGTTCGATCCTTGGACTTGGTAGTGAGAGAACCAAATTCCAACATGAATGAACAATAATTGATTTCGCAGGATATTTCGCAATAATCCACCAGATAATCCACATCAGCCAATCTATGGACACCTGATGATAAGCAGAGGGTACTTGGTCGAAACATTGTGTCGTTTATAACGCCTATATCAACCAAGATGAGAACGAAATAATTCCAAGATTATTGAAAATTACTCATCACAGAAATAAATACAAAAAAAAACCACCCCCTCCTTCAAAAGTCTTCGACGATCATGAGGATATATCGGTCCGAATGAACGTATAATAACAAAATTTCTGAAATCATGGATGTGTAGCAATCTACACACAAGTGGAAAAATGTTTGATTCTTTGTACCGTTTCAGAAAGTATCTCATACCTGTTGCAATGTACGTTGCCTTCTAAGAGATGAATAATTTCTCACTCTACAGCCTCTTTCGCACAAACGAAAAGTTCACAATCTTATCGCTATTTTTATGACAATTGTTCTGATGAGCTACTTTTATTAGTTCCATCAGTTCAGGATTTCAAAACTAGGTCCCACCATATCACGTAGAAAGGGTTGAATCGTTTTCAATTCTTTCATATTCCATAGCTAACCAACCCTCATTCTTGGTACCCTTATCCGTCTATCACCCTTCTTCTGACATTTTCTATATCTAACCATACTTTCCCCTCACTCCCCCAACCCTATGTAACCCCCTGCGCTACAGTGGCAGTGAAATGCCTTGCTCGGGGTGAAACGATCAAAAAACATGCTAAAGAGAAAGTTTAATTCGGGCAAGATGTGCGTTGTGGTGCAGTGGATATCGGCTCGGAACGAGAAACCGTGGAGCCGAGTTCGAATTCTAGTGGATCCATTGTATTCACTAACGCGCAAATACCCTTGGGAAAGGTATTAATCCGTCTCTTCTTTCCAGTTATGGGTTAAATAGCAGGACAGGTTGGGTTCTATAGCCTTAGTCGGCAACCATTCTACCGCAGAAAACAATGGCAACCTACTGCGGGATAATCTTCTGCCCAGTCAATCATGTCTCTTTCGAGACATGATCACTCAAGCGTGTATCACGTATGGCACTTAACTGACTGACTTTGTAGGGAAAACAAAATTATTCTTCCTCGATCACTACAGTCTTAACCTCTGGTGGATATAGTAGTTGGTTATACATGTTAGTATCATCTAATGGTAATGAGTTCGATCCTTGGACTTGGTAGTGAGAGAATCAAATTCCAACATGAAAGAACAATAAATTATTTCACAGGATATTTCGCAATAATCAACGAGATAATACATATCAGCCAATCTATGAACACCCGATGATGACCAGAGAGTACTTGGTCGAAACGTTGCGTCTATTATAACACCTGTCTCAACCAAGAAGAGGACAAAAGACTTTTTACTAATATTAATTAAGTACAACTGACATATACCGGTATATTGTCTCTTCGTTGTGTTTTTTCTCTCATTTTTCTTTCGGTATCTGAAGAATCTTTAATAAAAGTAAGACATGTTAGGTTGAGATACGCTAGATATTTTATTCTTTTTCTTTATTCTATCATCTTGACGGATTCCGATTCAAATATTCAACATATATATTTACGCTCTCACACCTTGATTGAGCACCCTGGAAGAATGATAGACTTTGAAAAAACTGTAGCTAATCTAGCATCTACGCATCGCTTATTCAGTAATGAATTAGAACATTCTTAGCTACTGCCATATATTTACATGGTATTTCACAAGCTAAAAGTCTGCCTCCTTCTACCGAGCGCTCAGAGGCAGAATCGCCGAATGATGTCAATTCGGTCGGGTTTCAGTCCTGGCTAAAAGCAATCGGATGTATTTTGA